>JACXVL010000388.1:6500-63378 GCA_014898675.1 Athelia sp. TMB | reverse complement strand
CTGCCAGGCAGACGAAGGGAACCACTTATAATTCCATGGCTTATAAAACGCGCGTTATGCACGCGAAAAGGCCATGATCGGCCTTAGACAATTTAGATACATGTACAAACGGATGTATTATTGGGTAAAATATTGATGAAATATGGGTTCATTGGTATAGATTGTTGTCTAAGTATGCGAAGGGGTCTCTGGAGCGGTCACAGCGTCTTCGCTGAGCAGTCCAGCCTCCTCCTCGCGAGCAGTTCGCCCCCGACCGCGATGTTTCGGCTTTGCTCTGTATACAAATGATTGGCACACGATGGTGACGTCGAACATCAGGGTGCCTCCACTTCCTAACAGGTATCTGAAGCGGGCAGATTAGAGAAGCGAAAGAATGATGCGTGCAAGATGGCCGTACGGGATACTCTCGCGGATATGAGCCTCCCTGATTGGGGCGGAGGCTCGCATGTCCGGCGCGGTGAGGATGGACAAGACGTAGAAAAAATTGCCAAGGAAGGCAAATATAAAGAGATATACCGACAAGCCCGCAACAGATTTCCTGACAAACTGAAGGACCGTCAGTTAATCGGCAACAGGAGAGCCGAAAATCATACATTCTTCCAGATTTGTGGCAGCCTTGAAGTTAGATAGAGAGTAGTGCAGAGCCATGCGAAAAATCGGCCCAATATGCGTTGTGAGGAGGGTTCTCCGATATCACCACTGAGTAGGCCCCAGATAGGGTTACCATCTGCTGGTAACCCGTCAGTCAAAACTCTCCCAACCCCTGCGCTCGAAGCCACCATGTCCCTCTTGCCAGCCAATGTCCCGATTCCAAATAACGCCCATACTCCCAAAAAAACTAAACTTGCGCCCCTACGGCTGGCCCGTGAGCTCGTCCGCAAAGTGCTCGGCTGTATTACTTCCTCCTCCAGCTCTCCCTCCCGCTGGCGTGCCCTCCCTCGATCGAGATGGGTACTTATTTGCAGCGAAGGGTGCACAGAACCGGCAGGTGGCGCCCGCTCACCTCTACCACTGCCATACCGCTCTTGGCTCCAAGACACGAGCTTTCGTCTGCCCGTGCTGCGACCACCCTCAGAATGGAAGCTATCGGCCATAGCGGCTAGATCGGCGTCATCAATCTCCTCTGCTGCAGAGAGCCGCCTGCTTTGGGAAGCCTCTCCGGTCTGATCTGTGGCGCGCCGAGACAAACGTGCACGCGACTCCTGGGAATCGTGCTGGGCGGCGAGGGCGGCATCAACTGCTACATGGGCTGCAGCTGTGGACAGGCTGCGATAGTGCGAAGTGGGTCGCTCAGTGGACTTTCGGCGTGAGACGATAGAGGTAGTGCGAAGCCTTGGGTGTCCATGGGGTAGCGCGGCAGGTTTGCCCAGACTGTAGTAGTAGTACTGACTCAGGAGCATCATATCCACGAAACTGAAATAGACGGCTAGCCATGTCTGCACAAGATGAATATATGCAATGTATGCAAGGAGCGGCATCCCTCACCTGGAAAGGCAGTTGCTTCGTGAGCAAGCAGCCGATCAAGTTCGACACATCGCCTTTTCATCAGGTGAGTGTTGAGGCCTGATGACCTGGACTGACACACACCTGCTAACCAATTCGCAAGAAAGGGAAGGGCAAGACCCTCGGCGGATTGAGCCTTGTAGTTTTTGTAAACTTGTCTATCAATAAATGTAAGTTTGTGATCACTGACAACCGCGAGCGGCAATTGCGCCATTGAAGGCGTTATACTGACGGAAACTGAGCACCTAGCCACGTCGCTATGGAGAGATAACCAGCAATTTCACTGAAGATGTCCATTCAGCACTCAGCGTCGTCGTCTGCAATGAGTGATTGCAAGGTCCCCAAGGATTTATCGTGCTCGTGTGGGGGTGTCGGCTGTGTACCGAACTGGCACCCGAGGAGAGATCCGGATACTATGGGCCCAGGTGGGCGCCTAATCAAGCAACGCCACCCTACCAGGAAAGGCAACTGAGCTTTCATCTCTTGATCTCTTTCCAATTATGCCTCCACGAACGGGTCTCAAGCGCGCTGCAGGGTCAACAGGAGAATCATCATCACCCCCCAAAATTGCAAAGCACTCTTCGAAAAAGACGCGTTTTGTGGATCCCTCGGAAGACCCCACAAAGTTTGCTGAGGATGTTGATGATGCTCTCGAAGACCCCAACGCCAAGCGGAAAGGCCGCGTAAAGACGGAAGGATACGATTCTGACTCTAGCGACGATGGGGAGGGTGTGGTGCTCAGCCGGAGAAAGGGAGAAGATGGAGGGGAGGAGGAGGATGATATGTTCGCTGACGAGAAGGAGGACAAGAAGGAGGAGGCAGCGAGTGGGAAGAAGAAGGAAGAATTTTTGAGACTGGGGGATATAGAAGGACAGGAGTTTGAAAACAAGTCGGGATCGGGCGAGGACGACTCTTCCGAAGACGATGGGGAGCCGGAAGACGAGGATGATGCAGAGCGAAAGAAGAAGGCCGGCATGGGCTTCGAGCTCTCGTCATTTAACATGCGGGAGGAGATGGAGGAAGGAAAGTTCGCGTCAGATGGGACGTATGTGCGATCCTTCGATCCCCACGGAGTGCATGACAAGTGGATGGATGGCGTGGACGAGCGAGCGATGAAGGTGGCGCGCAAACGCAAACGCCAGCAGGAGCGGGTGCAGCGGGAGAAGATGAAGGCCGAGGAGAAAGAGCTGGAGGAGAGTGGTGGGAAGGGCGCACTGGAGATGCAGCTCCTGGCAATGCTGAAGAAGGGCGAGACAGTGCTGGAGGCTTTGCAGCGATTAGGTATGCTAGCGAAGAAGCAATCGGGCGGGAAACAGTGAGTACCATTATATTACAGAGATGAACTAATGCGAGCCCTTGTAACTTTAGGTCTACTGCCAAAGGCAAAGGCAAAGCGCGATCAGATAACGGCGCGATGGAGGTTGACAAGGAGCCCGCGAAGGCACCTGCGCCCACCAAGATCGACGAGATCACACATTTGGCGTCTACTATCATGTCTCTCGGTGAAACGGATATCTACTCAAAGACGTACGAGGAGCTGGTTCGCTCAGTGCGCGCGGCGGGCAAAGTGGACTCCTCGTGGACCCCACCCTCTGCTGACGTCAAGTACGAATATAAATGGGACGTGCCCGGTACGCAGCCGGGCGAGGTGTTTGGGCCCTTTGGAGAGGAGGAAATGAAAACCTGGCACAAAGCCGCGTACTTTGGAGTCGGCGGGGAGAAGGTGAAAGTACGTGCGGTCGGTGGCGAGTGGGGAGACTGGGACGATATTGTTGTATAATATGTAAGTCCACAGTCAGGTCTGAAAGTGATGAGCTGATGGAGAAACTCACACAATTAAGATTCATGTAGCGCTAGGATCTTGATATTTAATTGCTAGGGCCATCATTACCATTCCATTGCTTGAATATGCACAGGAATCACTTCAGACGGATTCGGAGTAATATCCAGTTACCAGGCTGTCCGTTGCGGTACTCAGCTGTGATAGATCTCGCTACGAACTTTGGACATTTCGGTTTACTTGAGCTCAGCGAGGACCAATGGACATGCTGTTTTTCGTCCATCTTTCAGACCTCTGCCTCATCTTTCGCCGTCGCCTAGCTCCTTTGCCGCCCCACCAACTTGAGATGCAGTCTAATAGGCTTCGTTCACAACCTCACGGCTCTGGTATAGGCAAGCGCCCTCACGCCAGCTCCAAGCTGGCCGCCACTTGGCCACCACTGGCAGCCGAAAGCTCAAGGATTGGAGTTGTTATACGACACTAGAACACATGGAACAGCAAGTTCATGTGTAAGGCGGTCCATCATCCGTTACAATTTACCACTCCACCGCCTCCCTCTCGCCTCCCTCTTAAATGAAAGAAATAATTGGCAATATACAGTCGCTTCGCTTGCATGTGTCCTGATCTCGAGGAGCCTGCGATCAAAGCGGTCACTGATCGCGGTGCCAGCTGAGGAAGCTGGACTCGCGGTGCGAAAACACTTTCAGTCTGGAGGTCAGCGGTGATGCCGAAGTCGAGAGGTTTCACAAGATTCTGGAGCCTGTCCTGACGCCCATGTCGCTCTCTTGATCCGACAAGTCCCCCTCTATGGTCAGGTAATTTTCTAGTACAACGCTCATTTCATCGAGTTCGCCGAGATATTTAATAGTTTTCCGTTGTCTGTATACTATATGGCTTGCTTCGTTGAACCGTCTGGCGAAATGATGCAGGCAAACCACCAATATGGTTGGGGTAGTCAAGGTCCACAGCTTGTTGTATTTCAGTAGCCAAAATAAAATATTTATAATGTCGATGGTGATGCTACAGTACTATGCGTTTACAATGTCCAGAATGCCCGAATACAGAAGAGGGAGAAAGCAAGGAGAAATTAATGACTGATATACTGAAAAACGAATGACACTTCTGGTAGACCAGTCTCAGCTCGCAATAAATCGTCATGATTGTTCTTGAGCTCTGCATTAGTGAAATGGTTCCAGCTGTTTTGTCAAATTAACCAAAAAGACGGTGGTAGATGCACGAAGAATACGTACGTGCTGGCATCTCCGTAGAGAAGCGCCTTGGCCTTCACCGTTTGCTTGCCATCCCGGCAGCGCTGGCACTTGAACGTATCGTGGGTCTCGCAAAGAGTCTTCTCTTTGAATAAGAACAGCTGTCTGAGTGCGTCGACGGAGAAGTGGCGCTCGGTGTCCTCTTTCTCGTCCACCACGGCAGAAGATAAAGCTTGTTTGGAGGCTTGCCTCTGGAAGATTTTCTCCTCGATGGTGCCTGTGGAGATAAACCGATACACGAAACCTACCACAATTGTTAGTAGACTAAAGAGCAGATGCTGAAGTAAAAACTCACATTCTTTCTTCTGTCCATCACGCCAAACTCGAGCAAGTGCCTGCTGATCAGCAGCTGGGTTCCAGTCTGAGCAAGATCGGCTCAGCAAAGTCCAAAGTGAACGTCATGAGAATTCCACACTGACCAGGGTCAAAAAGGATCAGGCGATTCGCGCCAATCAAGTTGATGCCGCATCCACCAGCTTTGCTACTGAGCAAGAAAATAAACTCTTTGCCATTCGGATCGTTGAACTGGTCAACCAGTTTTTGCCGTTTGCTGATTGTCATGGTGCCATCAAGTCGAAAGTGACCATATCTAAGCATCATTTAGTAGGCTAGCAAGAAGCGCGTAAAATCAATATACTTTTTGTTGCGGCAAAGCTTCTCGAACAAATCTAAGGTCTGGGTGTAATTACTAATCAAGACTATCTTGTCCGTTGTCTGTGTCTGGATATGGTGGAGGAATCTAACGAGTCAATGAGTATCATTACGACGGGCATTGGCATCCCTCGTACCGTTCAAGGACCAAAAACTTCCCTCCCCAGTCACAACGCACGGTCTGGTTCCTGTTCTTACTGCTGCTCGTTTGACCAGCACCAACAAAGCCTTCGGGGATCAGATGTTCACATCCCTGTAGGTCCTTGGGCAAATCGAGAAGCTCAGGATGGTTGCACAACTTTTTGAGTACGTTGATCGCTTTTAGCGGCTGTGATTCTTTGCCGCGGAGGAGAGCCTTGATCTCGGGGGACGCAATGAACAGGCGATATAGTGCAAGTTGGAACTCAGACAGCCCACAGAAGACGACTTGCTCGTATTTGACTGGCACTGGTTGAAAGAGGTTGGTTAGGAAGAGCCAAGGTGATTGATAGGTCACTTGCAGTATTTGGAGAGGAGGTCGTTAGTCCTACGGATGATGAATTTAGTGACCAGGGTGCCAAGTTCTTTGAGTTTCTTCTCGCTCTCTGCCTTGAAAAGGTCGCTGGCGTCTGCATCGCGGCCACGGATGATGTGGTTCTCAAAGTTCTTTCTGAAGTCGTTCTTCGTACCGAGGAAATTTGGATTGGCAAAATTAAGGAGGGAAAAGTACTCTGACAAATCATTCTTTGCTATGTCAGTACAAATGCCAAATCAGATAGAGGACATCGGACCTGGATTGGAGTCCCAGTGAGAATGACACGCCGCTTGCAGTCGAGCTTGTCCAAGGCCTGATATGTCTGAGAATCTGAGGCAGCTTGAGCAATCTACGTATAGAGCGAATCTGTTGCGCGAACCTGAATTCTTCAGTCTGTGACCTTCGTCACATAAAAGCAGCCCGATAGTGCAACCATTCAGGTACTCGGTCAAGGTTCGCAGAGTTTCGTAAGACACAATCATCACTGCAAACCCATAAGCGAGAGCAATGTAGAATTCGATCTAGCTTACCGGGTTGCGAAACATTTCGACCCCGTGCAGCGACCCATTGGGCAACTCTACCGAGCAGGTCTGCTTTTGTCCCTTTGCCGTCCACGGCAAGAGCAGCAATAGCGTCCTTCCCAAGCCACTTGACTAGCACACATAATGAATATGAAGGTCATTGATCAAGAAGTGAATACGTACCGAGTTCATTCGCCCAGTTCTTTACCAAACTGGAGGGACAAGCGATGATGCACTTCTCAATTGCCGGTTTCCCTGGATGTGGAGATTGCTTGAGCAAGGTCCACAAGAGGGCAATGCACTGCAGAGTCTTGCCGAGACCCATCTCATCTGCCATGATGCAACCGTACTGGTTCTCCACGAGCATTCCGGTTGTGCATTTGTACAAGAACTGCACAAGTCAGCAGCAAATTGCTGGCAAAATGACATCACGCACTTTGACACCTTCGACTTGATGTGGTCTCAGTACCTTCGTCAGACGTGGGTCAATGACTACTGCAATCTTCTCAGCCTTGCTCTTCTTGTCCTTCCCTTCTCCTAGCAAAACCTTCAAACTTTTGTGTGGATTGAACTTTCCGGCGAGGTTTTCCATGACTTCCTTCGCTGCTCTCTCTTTATCCTCTTCCTTCAGTCTCTGAAGACGTTCTTCGTCAGTCTCCCGATCATCGATCGTTGGATCATAAAGAACAATGGCATGGTCCTCCATAGGATCAAAGAGTGGCCGGGGGATAATCTTTGTAGGTGGACGGATACCCAAGGAGATGTTGGTTGGAATGAGCTGGATAGCCTCCCCGCTCTTGCTCGTCATGGACGGCATGGAGAATCGACGAGCACTAAAGACTTGGTCGAAAGGCTTTGGTTTATAAACAGGAAAATGCTGCACTGCAGCCAAGAGCTCATCCTCATTCCACAGCGAATCGTTCTCTTTCTTCTTCTTCTTCTTCTTTGAGCCCGAGTCCGAGTCTGAGTCGTCTCCAGCACCCTGTCCTTTGTACGAGACGCTCTTTTTCTTGCGCTTGGGTTGAACGCGGTCGATCACTGCGCTGCTTGTGGGCGCTTTGAATGGTTTGTTGACTCGCGAGCTTTCCTGGAGCCTGTCTACAATCTTACCGTCGGTGGTAGTGGGTATACGACGAAGCATCTACGGATTTTTAGAAGACTGGAATGAGAGCACTTGACAAAAGCTAAGACGCGGTCAGAAGGATGTTGATGCTGAGTCAATTTGAATTCGGATTCGGAATGGCCGCGTCAACGTGCGCTGATTGCCCAGCACGTGATCGCGTCCGTTTAGAAATTTTCTGAAAATATGTACCCATTTCAAAGCCATTGAAGAGGTCCACAAGCCTTAAAGATATCGGTAAGTAGACTGGTTATACGTAAATGCATGGTTTAGCGTATGGTGAAGTACATTTCTGCACATATGAGTAACTTCCGGAGTGCCAGGATATAAGTATTCATTATATCTACCAACGAACATGCTCCGCCTTGCACGCCACATCTGCATAGCTTGAGAGATCCTCAATAGTCACTCGAGATATGATGATAATTGCGGGCAGGCCCACGAGATTTTCAGGCGCGCGCAATTTTTCACCGAACCCTGCATTCGATGAAGACCAAAATGCAAGAACTTCATCTCCAGATAGGCAAATGAACTGCGCAACGGTCAGCTTCTGATCAGAGAAATTGGTTGAAAGCCGTACCAATTCCCCATCTTCCAATCGAGAGCGAAAACGTTCGAAATGTCTCTTTTGCTCCGCGTCCACATTCTCATTGACTTCTACCCTGGCGGATGAACCACCGGGAGCTAGACAATCTACCATCGCAGAAGCGGTGTCCCCTCGGTAGAACTTGCCTGGAGGACCTTTGGGAAGGGTAGTAACAATACTGCTCAAGGAAGACATGCCCGTCTCCGCAAATATATCTCTCAGATATATCGGGACCACGGCTGCTGAGTCCAAACTGAGTGAGAATGCAGGAGTTGCTGGGAGGGTTGAGGCGATTGAAGCGGAGGATCCACTGCCGCCAAGACTACCGAATGAATGCAATGAGTGAGATATAGATGCTGGTAAAAAGCGGTAGACGCACAAGCGATCAAATATGGATGGCCGGGAGAAGCTTTTAAAGCTGAAGACCGAAGACGAGGGTTGCGCTGGGAATAGGGCTGATGCGGCTTTGGCCACACTGTAGAAACTGATGTCAATACAAATGGTGCAAATGAGAAAGTTAAGGCTATACTTTGGGTTGGCAACAAGGTTTTCTACGCTGGCAATGGCTGCAGGGACTACGCTAGGGATTGCACTAGGGAGATCGTCTTCGAAATCCGCAAGGTCTTCAACATTAGCTGGATCTAAACCAGCAGACTCCAACAGTTCCTGTGCTGTCGGCACTCTCACGGGCGAGGTGTCCAGCGCAAGCACGGCATCCACTTCCATGGTGTCATCCCCCACTCCAAATGTATCTCCCATATCGCCTTGTTCAAGAGCCGACGCAGGGCCGCCATTCATCACGTATTTTCCCTTCACAGTCTTCAGGCCAGTCTTTGTGGCAGTGAGCACAGATGCTCGACTTTTGGGGGCGCGGCGAGCGGGGGTACTGGAAGATGCCTCGTTGGTATTCGAGTTGTTGATGAGACGCTTTTTGGTGCGGGTGCCGTTGTCTAAAGCAATAGGCTCGTTGGCCGCCCTAACGAGAGGTTTTGCGGCTCGGGCCCGATGTGAAGGCAGAGACTTTGCCTTTGGCGAGCCAAAAAGAGCATCCTCAAATCCATTATCCTCGCGGGGGGCTGAAAAAGTCGGTCCAACAGGAAGATTTGCTGAAGGAGGTGAAGGTGAAGGAGATGCTAAAATGATCTCATCATCCGATATGCGGTGGTCTTGTTTTTCTTGTTTGGAAGGTGGCTTCTTACGCATGCGGGTGCTGGCAGGTTTTGCGGATATACTCTCCTCTCCTGCAGTGTGCGCAGGGCGGCCACCTCGTTTAGGCCTGGTAGCTGATACAGATGACGAAGTCGCCTGAGCTGGAGGCCGTCCACGCTTGCGTTTAGCAAGAGGTTCTTCTGCACCCACCTCTGTGGGTGAACCTGGCCGTTTCTTGTCGGGTCTTGCTGTGTCTAGGGGCGCTTCTTCAAGCTGAGATATATTAGTTGAATTGTTCTCTGGTTCATCTGCGCTGCTGAGTTTCTGACGCTTTCCTCGACCTTTTGTATGGACATGATTAGAGACATCGGGACAGCAAGAGGGATAATCACATACGTGGGGGCCCGCTCGGTCTGAATACCTCATTGGGCTTGAAGACCTCGAGATTACCGATATCCCTGTCCGTCTGCTGATTAGTATTTCGAATATCCAACCGGATTTCACGCTTACCGGCCGTCTGTATTGACACGCTCCCAGAATCTCGCCAATACATCTGCAGAACCCTCAAAGGACTCAGCAGGCTCCCATCTACACAATCCAGAATGAGTATCTTTCACTATTGCAAGCGGCGTAGTCCGTACGTGTTCTCTTCCGGACCATAGCCTTTCCACTGAGGTCATGCATAAGCACAAGCGAGAAACGGGATGACTGCCACATACCTTCACCCTGTATTGCTGCATATATGCTGATGATTGAAAATGCCATGGTTTGTAGCTTGTAAGTGAGAACGCACCCATCCAGTCTTCTGCTTCTGCTTCCCTTTGGCTCCCTTGCCTTTGCCTGAGGATGTTTGCAGTTTCGCTTCCACTACGTTTTCTATAACACCCAAGTCGGATATTATTCGGGTTTCGAGCACCTAGTCAACGCACCAACTTCGTATTCTTCATTTTCTGACATTCCCTATGCCGCGTGTGCGTGATTGATAGGTAAGTTGGAGGATAGTCAAGAGCTAAATGAGTTGACCGTGATGCACAAGCGAGTGAGAGATGGAATGGGTCCGAGACATGCATACGGCCCGTCACGGTGCTGTGCAAGTTGCAATAACTCATTGACATGAATATTGAACAATGACATAGAGCCTAGTAGCATACAGATGCCCACAGCCAACAATGTCTGCATCGATATTCAGAAATCGATCGATTGTTGTAAGTACCATTATGCAAGAAATTCTAGGTTAGATGGCAATGTAGGTGATAGCAAGATACGACGTAAGTAACATTATGGTTTATGCACTACTATGTTGTGAGTTACAGTTCAAGGAGTTCCAGTTTGCTCACCACTTGGGTAATGGTAGAAACCGTCCCATGATAAGAGACTCTTTGACCCATTGTACATGAACAAGTTTGGTCACGTTAGGTTTCGGCAGCCCGGGTACACATTCGGTGATATCCTTTGCAACGACGTAGTCGAACGCCTTGAAAGTTGGATCAGACGCATATTTGGCCTCGGTGACAGCTTCAACACGGTTGGCTCCCATTGCGAGTATGATCCGAGGTACCGCACGACTCGACTCCTTATTGTCTACCGAATTTGTCTGAAAACAAGGTCAGACGCATGCGCAAAATTGAAAACAGCTAATCACTTGCCCTCTTCGTTTTGCCAGCAGGTACGAAGTCGGGACCAACACATAACACAGATAATGGGGCGAAGATTTTAGAGGCGACGGGGTTGTCCATGATATCTTTGAGTTGATCAGATGAGTTACCCCAGTCGCAATCCACCATCTGGCTAACTCGAAGATCCAGCGTTTGACAGCACCCAGCAGGCAGAAGGTACGGCTGCCAGTCGACAGGGCCATTCAGTTCCTGGCATAAGAGCATAAGTACCGCATCGCAAATAGAATGAAGCAAATCATACTTGTTCAATCATACTTTGCACCCACTCCAGGGAGATGCACGGTATGCCAAGTGCAAGGGCTATTAGATATTTCGGCTTCGTGGTTGGTTGATTCGCCAATAGAAAAACGCTATTGAAACCATCCTTCGCCTTCACGCGGATATCGTCGGCAACAGCGACCCAGCGCTTGTTGGAATTAGAGTGCTTGCCATCCATCGAGACAACGGACGGCCAATCGTCAATTATGGTACCGCCATTGTTCTTAATAACAGCGGTGATCTTCTCGCGCGCTTCATCTGGGTCTTCATCCTCCTTGCTCGCGAGCATTGTGATCACAAACCCTTTCTTGTTGAGAGACTTGCCTCGGCTTTTGGATGAAGCAGCGCTGAGAATAGAAGCTTTCGATGGGGAGGGTGTGGACTTCAAAGACTTCGGTCTAATAATTGGGACGATCGAGTCCATGTCTAGTCCTCGATCCTGCCAGTGTTTGTTGATTGTTCGACCAGCAATCCTGAAATCACGGAAATCGACATTGAATACGTCAATTTCATCACCATCGTCCACCTCGACTGAAGGTCCGTTGATACCGACTTTCTTGACGATAGCCTGGCGGTTGTCTGATGCCAAAATTAACTCGTCCCCAGGTCTCAGGTCGCGGCGTCGCATTTTAGAGATATCTACAGTATCTTCCGATTCGTCGTCAAACCGTACCAGGAATTGAGTAGCACCCATGTGTGAGTGAACAACACCAGGGTAATAATGAGAATCTGCTTTCCAAAGAGCAAACACTCGAGTAGCGGAGTCTTCTGCAGCCCGAGTGGTCGTGGAGTTGACGGATCGGAGACGCTTGCTTGGCCGATTGAAAGATGGTGCAGGAGTACCCCGAGTGATGGTAGACTTCATCGATGCTCTAGATACTGTGCTCGATTTTGCCCTGGGTTTAGTGGCCCGCTTTCGCTTGCGGTCGCTGGGTTCTGTTCCAGGGTCCTTACCCTCCTGTACATCCTCGTCGCGATCATCTTGATCGGCTGGCTCTGTCTCTTCCTCTTCCTCGCGCTTCTCCGCCTTCGGGATGAAGACTTCATTGCGACGTCCGAGCCTTAATTCGTCGTCATCATCATCTGTCTCAGATGATATCCGCCGCTTCTTAGCCGGAATACTGGATACGGCAGAGGTCGAGCGGGTAGTTCTTTCTGAAGCAACCGACGTTGACTTGCTACCTTTTCTCCCTTTGACTCTACCCCGCTGGGCGGATGGACCGGGGGCAGATTTAAGTTCGTCCTGCTCCGGTGCTGATGAAGGCACCCCGGCCTCCCAGGACCGGTTTCCTGAAGAACTATCAGTCGGTTTTGTACGGATTTCACGAACATCTTTGCGAATGATGTCCCCTGCGACCGCCGTGGGTGGTGCAGCCGCCTTTCTCTTGCCCTTGCTCGTGGAGCCGCCTTTTGGTAGAGCTCTGGAAACCGCTAGTGGAACGTCGTCGTCGTCACTCTCGCCTGTCTCAGTTTTGGATAGATCGGGTGCCAGCGTAGCCTCCTTGGAGTGAGCATCTGACGTATCTTGCACCTGTGACTGCAGCCTCACGCTCGCCGAGCGCCTGGTCTGAGAGGGAGTTGGTAATGGCGGGCCGGTCAATGGTGGCTCGGAATCGGGAATGATCTCCATAGGGTCAGACCGAGCAGGCGATGATATGACAGGTGATAACATGCGCCGAGATGATGCTTCCTTGGCGCGAGGCGGAGGGAAAGCTCGACGTCGAGTGGGGGTTGGTTCCACGAAAAAATCGGAGGGTTGAGTGTCAAATTCAGAAGGTTGTGTATCTGGCACCACGGTATCAGGGGCGACTGGTGCGTCGCAAGTCGAAGATGGGACCAAAGATTGCGCTGGAGGATGAGATGAATGTTGAGGGACGTTTGCATGCTTCAGCAACCGCCATTTCTTGTCTATTGTGCTAGCAAGGCTACGAGGGCCTGTATTTGGATGGGAGGTGCCGGCTCTGTGTGCCGGCGTCGCTGTCGTGCTCGCATTTTCCTCAGCAATCATCATGACATCGTTAGCGGACCCGTCAGGCTGAGTAGCTTCAAGAGACTTTGGTTCTTCCTCGAGATTCATCTGAGTTGTAGTTTCGACCGGTTGTGTATATCTCCCTTCGAGCAGACGCTCGTAAGATGAAGACAGCTGCGAAACCCCGAAGCCTTGTGTTGAGGCTTGTGTAGATTGGCCGAGTTCGTCCTCGTAAGATTCACCTAGTTGATGACCATTCATGATATCGACATCCATCGATTGCTGGGAGTCATGGTCATGAGACTGCGAGCCGCCCGAGTTTGAGAGCGCAAGGAGAGATCTCGCCAAGTCATTGGCTTCGTCTGCCGTCGACGGCATGGTATCAACGAGTTGTGTGTCGGTATCGTGCTCTGAAGCGCGACCAAGTTCTGAGAGCGGGACATGGAATTGCTTAGCAGTGGCCCTGAAGTCCTTCTCAGGGTCTTGCGAGACGGCACCACCGAAAGAGTCTTGCGACTCGTGGTCATCATGCAGGGGATCTGCGGGCATGGTTTTGCTTGTCTGTATAGGTTTGCTTTTAGATGAAGAAGCAGTGGCGCGGGGAGATTGGAACGAAACAGCTTTTGCTGTCTGCCGTTTGACGGGAGAAACGTGGCCAGTTGTCGCCAGTGGCACTGTTGTGGTCTTCTTGACAGACCCTTTGTCTGCCCGATGCTGCGCGGAAGGTTGAACATGAGGCGTTTTAGATCTAGATCTCCTGGAAGGCGAGGTATGGGGCACAGGAGTGGATACAGCATTCGGCTTATTGTTGCACTCTGCAGATAGAACGGTCTCGTTGTCCAGCGCTACGTCTCCCATGTAGTCGTCAGATTGAGTTTGTTGCGTGTCTGCAAGGCCGTGGAAGTGATAATGGGGGGCAGAATTGGGTATAAACGGAGAGGATGGGTGTATGGGTGCCTTGTTGACGTTGTGATCGCCGTGACCCGTAACGTCCATGTCATCTTGATCATGGGAATTGCGGTTGGATGCAGATGCTGCGCCAAAAAGGTTATCTAATAGCTGAGTAGGCTGAGAATCTGAAAACACGGGATCGCTAATGAGGTGACAGACGGCGGGAGGTTAGACAGGCATCAAGGGTCAAGCACTAATGAGTCGTCGCACACCTCGAGATTTCATGAGAGACATCCATCCTACCAAGCCATCCACAATGAAGAGAAACAAAAATCCCTTTCCTGACCCACGATGAGAACTGAAAGCTGTAGAATTAGTTGTTTTTCAAAAGCATATATACGACGCGTCTCACTACGTGGGAATGTAAAAACCTGACGGGGGAGAAGTTCCAGGAGCAAAACGCGCTTATCCAAGAAGAAAGATTGACCAAGAAAGAGCAAGAGTAGGCGATATCCGGATTGGATGTTGAGATGAACGGAGTTGACGGCGAACTGGGACTCGGATATGGGCGCCTAAGTCGGGCGTGGTTACGCGCACGTGGGGAGGCGCGTCCCGCTGTCTTTATTTTAGTTGGAGGTTTCATTCTTTCCTTCTCTACGTCCACTCGCTCACCCTCTTAATCGCGCTGGCCGCCTCCAACGTGCAAAATCACAACATGAGAATATCGTACACGCTTGAGGAGCCACCATCCTCTCAGTCTCGCGACCTTCATCTTCTTGAGTCCAAGAAGGCATCCGACCCGATACGCAAAAATAGAAAACACCCCAAAGACTTTTCTGGTCAAGATTCTGGAGACTCCTCAGAAGCTAGCAAAAAAATGGTCAAGACATCTCTGGCGGGTATGGAGAATAACGCCAAAGCAGTTCCCGATCCTGTACCAACCACCGGTGGCAATCCAATGTCTATCTCAACAACTTGGAAACTCTCGCGCCCCGCTGGCTCGACATTGTACATTTTACCACCTGTCTCGCAAGTGATCTCAGCTGTACAGGCTTCCCAGTCTCTCACACCTGCGCCGAGCTCGTCCACCCTGAGATCAACATCAGCCCACCCTACTAGTATTGTAGCTACCACGTCCTCCACTACCCCTTCTGCTTCATCTCCCGCAAAGAGTCCATTTACGAATGAGGCTTCCGCGTCGAAATCTGCACAGCGGTCATTTCATTTCTCGTCACCCTTATTCATTGCTATGATGGCGGTCGGAGCTGCGTGTATCTTCGTCGGCATCGTGATCGTGCTCAAAGTATGCAAGCGACCAAAGCGGCGCGCCTACATCGTTCCCTCCAACCCGATTCTTCAAGAAGACTACAGCGACGGTAAATTTTCCAACGATAGCGACGAGTCACCACTGTTTGGCGGTAAGGAACGATTCTCGACGACACACAGCGCCCATGCGAGTGAGTTTGTACCGTGGACCCAATATCAGTCTGGAATTCCTAAAGGCGTAACCAATCCTACTATCAGTGGGATCCTGCCAACGGTCACGACGAACTACTTTCCTTCACACGACGAGAAAGAACAGTACCCCATAGTAACGCCCAATGGAACCAAGAGTAAAGCAGCGATCGCTCTGCAGCCCCTGCAAAGTGCTGTTAACCGTGCCACGTCGAGGCTCTCTGCTGCTTCCATGTCTATATACCCTGCCTCTCCTCGAGAAGACATCGGTCTCGCTCTTGAAGGCTCCTACGAATCGGAAATCGGGCCCACTCTTACGCGATCCAAGTCAGCGCCGAGGAATAGAAGCAGTACGATGAATATGGGGAATAGGCATTCGCATGGGTTGGCGTACAACGGAGTTGCTATATCCTCACCTACTCTTCTGTCTGCTGCACAGAGTCTACCCAAGATAGCTGTCATGCCCGCGAGCTCAAGCGGTGGCCGAGCACGCGTCAAGTCCTCTTACTACGCGCCTGGAGCCTACCCACGAGTGTCTAATATGGAACCCGAAACAGGGTCACGCATTGAACACGCGTATCCATTCGACAGCGCACAGGACAACCTCCATTCGATGGCGAAGTCAGTAATACGACGCGACAGGGACACGCAAGCTCTCGCTTCTGCCCTTGGATTCTCTTCGCCAATTCCGCCTTCTCCACAGCCGACGCTATACCCGGATGACTCGCTGAGTATGGTGGGGGGATATACCTCCGCAAAGCGCAGCTCGGTTAAGATCATGCCAAGGGTACCAGCCCCTCGTCACAGGCTTAACACCCCTCCTGTGGACACATCAGCCACCCTCGGAAGCTTGATGCTGGTCGATTTCGGGTCTGGCCTCCCTTCGCTCCAGAGCGTCAAAGACGGCCTCGGGTTGGACGGTGATGTCACGGCAAAGTCACGCCGAACGAGCAATTCGCATGTGAAACGCTCCGACGACAAGCCACCGCGTGTGCCATCGCCTCCTCCACTGCCATCGCTGTCACAGATGGGATTGCAGCACGCCAACCCGGAAGCTTATGCCAACTATCGCAGCCCCACGTACAGCATCTATGGGCTATACAACGAGGCCGATAGGAAGAGCAAGACGACTTCGTTTGGGTTCTGAAAGGCCGTGATCTAGACATATTTTTATCTTTCCCTATTCGATTTGTTGTATTCTTGGCATCCAGATTCCATGGAGCATCAGTCAGGAGGCTATCATATCACCAACATATCACGGCAGCAGGATTAATATTAAGTAGAGATCTACGCACTTGCGATAGTGACCGTGGTAAGATGTACCATTTGGACAGGCGGGTGGTCATGACGTAACTAGTATTGTTGTTACCACTCAATTCCCGCTATAGGCGCCGCATATTTTAAAGGGTTCTCGTTGCGGTGTACCCCTCTCGACAACCAACTTCTGCTGCGCAAACGGGCCCGCAGTCCCGCTTCCCCCTGCCTCTTATTTTAACCACCAACAACCACTAGAGCTCTAGTTATCGCCCATAGATGTCTTCCAACAATAGCAGCAGCAAACCGCCGAGCGGGTTGCACCTAAACCTAAACATACCCCAGAACATAGATCACGAATATGAAGAGCTTGGTGCAGTGGTCGCAGAGCCTCCCGTGCCATCATTATGGGGCGTTCCTCTCAAGTATATATCGTGAGTGCATCTTCCTTTTCTCTACTCCTTTACGTCCAGGAAGTGCTCACCAAAAGTTTCGGCCTCGTCGTTCAGCCTTGTCACGCTCGCTGTGCAAAACTCCCTTCTTACGATAATAATGCACTATTCACGCGTCTCGACATCCCCGTCTCGCGCATACTCTGCAGCAACAGCTGTGTTGCTTAATGAGCTCCTCAAAGGCTCTATTTCCTTGGTTATCGCGTTCAGCCGTATAGACCGTGCAGTTGGCGCGTCTGAGAACTCGTTTGACCCGCCATCACCCTGGAGCCCCCGTGTCTTCTTAGCACGATCTCGTGCCTTGGCTAAGGAACTGTTCAGTCGAGACTGCTGGAAGCTTTCAATACCCGCGATCCTATATGGTCCGTGCTTTCCATGTCCCTTTCCTGTTTGGCGTGTGCTCACATGAAATCCATGCAGTCATCCAAAACAACCTCCAGTTTGTTGCTGCAGGCAACCTCGACGCCGCCACATTCCAAGTCAGCTATCAGATGAAGATTCTGACAACGGCTGCCTTCTCGGTTCTATTACTCCGCAAAAAGCTCACCCCGAGCCAATGGTTCGCGCTTCTGTTCCTCGCAATCGGCGTGGGCATCGTGCAGATTCAGACCTCTGGTGGAGGTGCTGCGAAAGCAGTCGTCTCTGCCGTCACATCGTCCGATGTACACTCCATGAACGTTGTCAAAGGCTTCCTGGCCGTGGCCGCAGCATGTTTCACGTCTGGCCTTGCCGGTGTCTACTTCGAGATGGTTCTCAAGAACTCGCAAGCCGATCTTTGGGTCCGCAACGTCCAGCTTTCCGCGTTCTCCCTTCTCCCCGCCCTCATGCCTGTCCTTGTGGGGCGCGAGTCAGGCGCCGGTCTCAGCGGCATGTTCGACAACTTCGGCGGCTGGGCATGGGCTACTGTCCTTATCCAAGTGTTCGGTGGCCTTGTCACTGCGCTTGTAATCAAGTACTCGGACAATATCTGCAAGGGATTCGCCACCAGTCTCAGCATTGTCATCTCCTTCCTCGCCTCCGTCGCGTTGTTCGACTTCCAGATGTCGTTCACGTTCATCCTAGGATCAATGGTCGTACTTGCCGCGACGTGGTTGTACAACCAGCCTGCGTCAGCGCCCGTCAGCAGTAAGGAGAGCTGGAGCATGACCTGGACTGAGAAGCCGAGGGTGAGCATATCACCTCGGTTACCCCTAGACAACAGTGATATGCTCGGCGTGCCTCTCATATCACGAAATGCATCTTCCTCCTCAATCGCCACCCTTTCATCCGTCACCAACCTCCATTCCATAGATCACGACGAGGTCGATCTCAAGAGCCCATAAAACGTGATCTGCTGTTTTTCACACGGGACTTATCTTCATCAAATATATGTGGAACCTTCGACTTCTTGTATCCTCGTTTCGGATGAACTCCGTGAACTTTTGTATATTTATCTTACACGTAGACGACTGGCTTCGCCGGACAGAACGATTTTGAACAGAAAGCATTTGGATTGATATTTTACACTATGAATTCGTAGTCCGCAGATTTGAGCAGTAGGCTCGTCGCGCCTTTCAATTTAATCTTTGGCCTCCAGGGCCCGCTTGATAGCTATGTGATGAATGCAATCATCAGTATTTGGCGGGATGGATATGCAGCAACAATTACCTTCGCAGGAGTCCTTTGCATCTCCAAACAACATCTTCGTGTTAGGCATGTAGAACATGGGGTTGGGCACATCAGCTGAAATTAGCAATTAGCATTTCGCTCTGGTACTTGTCTTCCAGACATACCATAGCCACTGGCCATTCCTCTCTTCATCACGATAACATGTTCTTGGAATACGTTGTAAGTATACGAGAAGGACTTTTTAAGTCAGAAAACCTACTGCTCTTCCATGCATGCATGACGGGCATGCCTGCGATTGCGCTATGTTTCTCCAACGCAATAGGGTTCACAGTGTCATTCGCGCCGATGACCATAGTGACATCGGTGTCCTTGAAGTCATCGTTGATCTCGTCCATCTCCAATACAACTGCGATATACATAAGCACTTGTGCCCATAGCGGAGAGTGGATTACACACTGTCGTATGGGACTGACGCCTCGGCCAAAAGGACGTTGCACTGGCCGGGCATACGCCCAGCAACGGGGTGTATACCAAATCGGACATTGATTCCTCTGGCCCTCAGAAGGGCGGAGATCTCTGCTACAGCACTACACAGAGATAATTAATTAGTCCATGGAGTGGAGGAGTAATGGAAATAAATTTGGGTACGAACTGGGAAGCCTTCGCGACGGCCATACCATAGCCTACAACCTGCAGGCAGAGAGGTGAATAGGCATTCGAAGGCAGTGTTATTGTGGACTAACCAAGATGACACTGTCTGCATTGGCCAGGATTTCTGAAGCTTCCTCCACATTTGTCTTCGTGATCGATCCTTCAATCTTATGGGTCTCTGTGGACGGAGGAGGTGCATCTGCTCCGAAAAGAACGTTCGTCAAGGATCGGTTCATAGATATGCACTACAATAGCAGTTCATCCATTAGCGGAAACCACATATAAGAGTGGATTGTGGGTGTTACCATTATGTATGATAGGACACTGCCGCTCACACCAATGAGGGATCCAACCGTAGTCAAAAGGCTGTTGTCCAGCATCATGCCTGGATTGTGTGTCAGTGAGTGATGGAAAAATAAAAGACAGAAGTTAAGACACACCTTCCGCAACCAAGGCAAAACCACTGTAAGCATTGAGCACAGTTATGACCACCGCTGTAAGCCACTAATCAGCTAAGAAATGAAGAGACCTGGCAGCACTAACGCATATCAGCACCGCCGACCGCCGCAGTTGTGGTATAACCCTTAATGAAACTCAAAATAGCGTTGATAGAAAGGAAGGCAGCAGCGGTAGAGACAGTTGCTGGTGCCATTGTAAGGAATCCAGCCATAGACAGCATATTGGCACCCAGGAGTGAGCTGTTGACCAAGTGACGTTTAGGGAGTAACAAAGGCCTGGAAGACATGCGGCCCGCGAGCTTCAAGAAAGCAACAATAGACCCGGTGAAAGTGATTCCACCTAGGAAAACAAAAAAATTAGGGGCGAGGACACGGATAGAAAACATGCACCATACCAATGAGAACACCAAGGTAGGCAGTTGTCAAATGCAGAGTGGACACATGCGATACATCCGCGAGCACGCTTCCTATGGAAGTAAGCACTGCGGCCAAACCTACCACAGAGTGCAAAGCTGCAACCATTTGTGGAAGGTCCGTGGCAGTGATGCGCCTACCCAAAACAGTTCCGATAAGGCCACCCATGCTAGCCAGGCCAGCAAACTGGACGAGAGTTTCTGTGGGGAAACCGACAGCAGCCAATGAGGCAATGACCCCAGAGCCAACACCTAGCATCCCAAGCGCGTTCCCTTGGCGTGCAGTCGCTTGCGAGCCCAGACCCGATAAAGAACCTGAGAAACGTCAGTACACGGTGATGATTGCAAGAAGTTGTGTAAAGCGGACCTATGCATAGCATGCTACTTGTCAAATAACCTGCTTGGACGAGCCCAGCCATGCCAGTGCTGGCCGCCGCCAGGAAACCTCCAGTAAACACGACGGCGGGAACAGCGTATAGGTACGAATACTCGGGGGGATCAGTTTTTCCTTTGCGATGAGTTGAATGTCAGGACAAATTCGAACGATAGGTGACTAGCGGGTGCTCACGTTTGAACATATCCAGCATGCGCTTTGTGATGACGAATCCTCCGGCAACATTTACACTGGCCAGCAGCACCGAAAGAGCACCCAAGGCTTGTGGTATGGTTCCTGGGAAGTACCCGCCTCCCAATACAAAGAGACCACCTATGCCAACCATTCCTACAGAGAAACGTTAGACGGAACGAGGAATGTGGACGCATACCACTCACCTGACAAGGCGTTGGTGACGGACATGAGGGGTGAATGTAGAGCAGGTGCGACTCCCCAGACAACTCTGTAGCCCACCAGTCCGGCAAGTCCGAACGTAAAGAAATTATCCATAAACGCGGTACCCGTGGCCTTGCCAAGAGCGACCATGGTGCCCATTCCTGTTGCAACGGTAGCAACTTCGCGAGATGTCTTCTGCCAGGGTGTAATGGCCAATGTCTGTGGTTTGTCTTCGCCCTTAGCGGGCTGTGTAGGAGGGACGGCGGGAGCGGGCATAACGCGAGGGACCGGTGTCAAGATGTTACCTTGGTGCACGACGAGCGAGCCGCGGACAACTTCATCTTCAAGGTCAATATCAAGCTTGCCATCGCCTATCGACAGCAAGAACTTGGTGATATTGTTCGAGTAAAGAGTCGACGATTGAGTGGGGAGTCTTGATGGGAGATCAGTATAACCTGACAAGTTTGCAGCGATTAGCAAACCTATATCAAATGGGTCAGCATCAAAACATACCTATGACAGTAACGCCGCGATGCACATGAGCAATTCCAGGTCGACACGCTTCCACATTGCCTCCTGCCTCTGCGGCCAAGTCGACAATAACAGAACCTGGCTTCATAGCAGCGACCATTTCATTCGTGATAAGCTTTGGCGCCGGTTTTCCAGGAATCAGTGCTGTCGTAATGATGATATCGACATCCTTAGCCTGAGCCATGAAAAGTGCCATCTCAGCATCGTGGAATTCCTTGGACATCTCTTTCGCATAGCCGCCTACACACTGATATTAGTCACTTGGCGGCACTACAAGCAAGACTTGACTCTACCTGCACCACTGCCATCTTCCTGAATAGAGACTTCCAAGAATTCAGCACCGAGTGATTGAACCTGCTCCCTTGCGGCAGCACGCGTGTCAAATCCACGAACTATCGCACCCATACGACGAGCTGTGGCAATGGCAGATAGTCCAGCAACACCTGCACCAATGACCAGGACCTTGCAAGGCGGGATCTTCCCGGCTGCAGTGGTCTGACCAGTTAAGAATCTTCCAAAAACGTTAGAAGCTTCAAGGACCGCCTTATAGCCGTTTATGTTAGCCATCGAGCTGCAGGATGCAGGGGTCAGGTCAAGCGAAAATAAGCTTAACGTGCCGCGCACCTGAGAGCATCGAAAACCTGCGCTCTAGAGATTCGCGGAATCATATCCATCGCGAAGCTTATAGATGTCAGAAATAGGGATAGAATCAAGGAGGCGGGATATTATACCTGTTGACTTTACGACTTGCTAAGGCTTCCACTATGGGCTTGTTCTGCGCTGGGTATAGGAACGAGATAACGGTGCTGCCCTCCTTGATGTGTTTGGCTTCTTCATCAATCAAAGGAGGTCGAACTTTGAGCATCACATTTGAAGACGCGAATAGTTCCTCTCGTGAGACCAAAGTCGCCCCCGCCGCTGTGTATTGCTCATCGAGGAATTGGGCCTCCGTGCCGGCACCGCGCTCAACTAGCACCCTTGCAACGCCCTTTTTCTTTAAAAGGGCAGCATTGGTGGGCGTCAGTGCTACACGCCGTTCCCCTGGGTATATTTCTCTGGGCACGCCGACTGTCAGATCCGAGTAGAGGATACCTAGAAGCGTACAACGTTAATCCATGGCAGATCTTGAAACCTTGTGCGATGCACACCATTTTCTACTTGTTTAGACGGCGACGCGGCGGAGGTATCGTGCAAGCGTTGAGTCTGATGATAGAAGCGCCAACTGGAGGGCGCTGGATGTCGTCAATGTCAGACCATTGCTTGACGATGAAAATATATTTGCGAGACACACACCCTTGGGACAGAAAGTCCTAGAAACCCGGATTGCGGAAAGCAGTCCAAGTGAACGGCGAACCATGTTTAGGAAGAGGCTCAAAGCCAATCGTCGTCGTCGCTAACGAGATGATAGACGAGAACAACGAGGATAGGGACCTAACAAGCGCCTTGCGCCGTGCGCTGGATGGTGTCACGTTACAGAACCGACGAATTGCCGTCGGCGGGCCGAGAACTCGGCTATCACAATATAAATCCGGGGTAAAGTGCGGGGAAGAATACTGGCAGTCGGTTGCCATATGCATATGCTACAGTCTGCTACAATCTGCTACAATCTGCCATGTATATACTCTGCTTTACATAGTGACATTGAAGCCTTGACAGCAACATGCCATTGTCACTTTCGCTCCCTCTCGCCGGCTTCTCGAATCTTATAAGTCACTACGGGTCGTAATTTTACCACACCTTTGCTGATACCCTATAGGATTCGGTAAGACCAGGGCCCAGACAACAGCAGTAAGTTACGGACCTTGTCTGTCATATCTTCCACGACGCTTCCGATACTCTTATATGCTTCAGGCATCTCCTCAATCAATAGATCAGCATCGGTACAGATAACCTCCGACCCGAGGGCAGTTGTTGTCAGAGTGCTTTTGGCACGTTTGGTGCCCGTGTGAAGAACCTGTCTCGCATGTCTACGCCCTGCGCCATGCGCAAGAGAATGTACTTCGTATTTAGATTTAGATCAGATGAAGAAAGCAGGCTGAATGGGGAAGAGCTTACGGTTCACCTGACCGTCGCCAGTCGGTTCCAGGAGCCAGCTAAAGTCACCACGAGATCCCGGACAGGGTGCGACGCCCTGGTTAGCCGGAGCTGCGCCTTTTCTGTGCACCCAAAGCTCTTTTCTCTCTCCGTTGACGTCCACGTCTTGTTTTGTGACTGAATTATGCGTCACATCGACAATTTTCGCCAATTTTGAGGGGTCGGGGGCCGCATCCTCGCCCAAATCCAGCCGCGCACCAAACATGCACTCTTTAACTCTGTAAGCGACTAAGTCACGATTTGCGATGGCCCATCGAACTGCGTAATCGTGCTCTTCCATGTAAGGTTGAAACTGAGGTGCATTGGGCGGTATGTAGGGATTGGCCTGGATTTCTGTTTGCTTTGCGAGTATTGAAGCTCCTAGACCACGGGACCCGGTATGAACTGGCATCTTTTAGTAAGTATTTCGCTCCTACGCGATAAAGAGTGCATACCCAATAGATAAAGTGCGTCTTCTTGCAACCCCAGTCTGGCAGCTGCCTCTGCGTCCTCGATCTTCTCTATGATGGTAATCTGATATTTCTATTAGCGATTCCATAGGACAAGCCTCTCGCTCATTCACACCTCGAAAAAGTGATTGCCAGCCCCTACGGTCCCCAAGCTTTTCTGATCCCATTCAGAGTGCCTTGTAATGCCATAATGAGCGAGCCAATCCGCTGTAGATCCGGACCAGGGTTCGTCTAGGCCTCTCAGATAAGAAGCTAGCTTAGTGGGATTTGGCACTGATTTGGAGGGAGGTGCAAGAGGATACAGCGCTATACCACAACCGACGTCTGAGCCTATCAAAGCCGGATAGATGCCTCCCGCTGCAACTGCGCAACCAATTGGGAAGCTTGATACTCGGTCAATACGACACTTCTTATATCTCAACAGGATCTTACCGGTTTCCTGGATGTAAATCGGGCATTCCTGCAGCAACCATGACTCCTGGCAATCCTGCAACCTCCTCCAGCTGCTTGATAGCCCTGTCATCGATGAACGTCTTCTCTGCGATGATGCGAACTTCGCCAACGCCCTTCGATCGTGCAGGCGCAGATGGAGGGCCGTTGTAAGGCTCGCCCTTGGCTACCCATACCTTCGTGACCCATGGCAATGTGTTCAGGTCCGTCTCTGGCCCAAGAAGTGCGCCGCCTTGAAGATATATATGGGAGAGGGCCTTGACGCGAAATTTGTTCCGTGCTTCGTGAAGGATTGCTTCGATAGGGATATCCTCAGCCTTCAACAGGAGAACACATTTTTTGGAATGGTTTGCGTTGAGTATGATCGTAACTGTCCTTGAAGGCATTGTGAGATATGTCAGAGAAGACGATCGAGATGAATTTCCCCCAGCCAGGTATATGGATGCGATGATTAGGCTCCTGATTTGTGATCAATGGGCCGTTGAGAATGGTGTACGCCGAAACCTCCGTTGCAAGACCGTTATAAGATCGTGGATTCGTGTGCCGGGTCCGAGCGGCTTCGATATGACTCTTGGCATGGCGGACCGCAGTGGGCTCTGTGAATGACTCAAGAAGACTGAGGCTGTACGAAATAAAAGTAGGAACTCGGCGGGAGGCAGTGACAAAAAAGTTCATGGCTAGCAATAGCCTGGAAAGCAGTGCCGAGAAATGCTTAGACACCGAGCCTGGTGCATATGTACGTCGAGTATATGTAATCGACCTACGCTCCATCGTGGCTTGATTGCGATGGTACAAGATGGTAGATAATACTGGATTTATCAGGGCCTTGAATAGTTGCGTATACAAATTGCATGATATAGTTGATACAATGATGTCACAGCGTCCATGTTTATCTGGGAAGCTCTAGTCCATCTCTCAAACCTGTTTATCAAATGAACTTCCCTCCAGCCTCCTTCTCCGCCTGAACAAGAGCTTTAACATGGGGATGTTCCCACAGTGCGCTAACAACTGAAGGGTCGGCGGGCGGCAGTGGCTTGCGCGGAAGTCCCCCGTACCCATATAGCTTCTGGAGCAGATCCTTTGTGCCGGATATCGAGGTCTTAGCGATGGTGAAGTCACCCTGGGCAATGATTCCTTGCAATCTCTGAGCCTCTGGAAGAAGACTTTCTTCTTGAAGAGATTGATGCGACAAATTGAACAGTTTGACAGCGGCGTGCTGAAGCCGTCTGAGTCACGGCTGAATGGAGGTTAAACGGAGAGGACTCACCGGTGCAACGTTAGCGAGGCCGATGATGGCACCATGGCCATTCACAAAAGTAGACGTTAAGATGAAATCCGCGAAACCACCGAATACAAGGAATGGTGCATCGGCATTCTTGCGAGGATGCTCTTTAGCGAACGAAGATTGCGAGACAACTGAGCAGATCCTCGTCAATTTCCCGACATTTCCACATCTAGAAGCTGTCTGTTAACAAACCAGCCGTTTAACAGAAATGCTTTGCTCACGTCAGCTTTACTCCCGCGAGATTGGGGTATTCTTCGGCAAGCTCAGTGATGATATCTGAGTCCAAATCGATACCGCCACTGGCTCCAGGATCTGCAGGGCCACTGTCAGAATCGGATATCCATGCAGAATTATTATACACACAGTTGTAAATCAGGACAGGAATGGGGCTTTTCGAAGACACTTCCGCCCAGAAAGCTTTGAGGGCCGGCCTGGTCAAAGCTCCAGCAAAGTACCCGCTGGCGATCACGATAGCATAATCCGCCCCTGCGTCAGCAGCCTGCTTGGTGAGTTGAATTGTTTCACGAGTGCTGCCTGCACCCGTCCCTGCAATTATTGGCATCGTGGTATGGCCAGCAGCGTCCAACGCCTTGCGACCAGCCTTGATGAGAGTAATGCGCTCTTCATGCGAAAGGTGAATAGCTTCTCCCATTGAGCCAGCTATGAGCGGGCGCACACCAGCATTTGCCAGGCGAACGATGTGCGCCTCGAATGTTGGAACATCTGGCTCGCAGTCAGCCCCATCGCACTATAAGAACAGAAATTTGCTCACCGAGGTCCTCAGAATCAGCGAGAAAGAAGGTAGGGATCGGCGCAAAGATGCCTGGGGTGAGAGGCCTAGAGATTGTCGAGTGGCTGGCGCCGTTGGTTCCGTTGGTTCCGTTGATCACGTTGACAGGCATGGTGATGTATGAGAGGGGGAGAAGAATACGATATTTTCACTCCATGACCGAAAGCAACTACTTAAAGCCGAGGCGCATGTCCTGTGGCTTGACCGGCCCGGCGGCGGCATCACTATCCGGCTGGCGGGACGACGGGGCGGCGAGACTTCGGGCCGAGCTATGTTTTGTACATGATCTGTTCGCCCGAGTCCCCGAGGCAAGTGTGATTAGCAGTAAGCGCACACAGGTGGAGGCTACAAGAGGCTACAAGTAGCATGCATCATCAATTGTGACTCAAGAAGTTTTTTTGCCGTCAACGATCTCGAAAACGTTCATCACTTCCCTTTCCCATTCTTTCCACCCGTCCTCATCTGTCTCGCCCTCATCTTGAGACGCCCTTTCAAATACTTCCCATGGCACGCAGGCCTTATCTTCCGTATCTGTTGCTTCGAGAGAGAACCGGCCTTGGCGTGAACGAGTCAATGTGACAACATGAGCTGCCGAACCTAGTACGTGCCCCAAGTCATGTACGATGGACCGCACGTAGGTACCTCCAGACACCTTCATGCTGAGAACGAATGCTGTAGGTGATTTCTGAGCGTCCGAATCTGGTACTGTGGAGTCAGGTTCGTCCTTGATAGTCGGATTTTCTTCGACTCCTTCTAGTGCCTTTTCCATCGCCTTTTTCTCCTCTTCTGTAAACTGTTTCTCTGGCCAGCGGTACTCATGGCTACTGCCTTTCCATTCGACGAGCTCCAATGAGTGTATTGTTACTTGCCTCTTCTCGATAGGTCGTGGCAGCGGTATTCCTTTCCGAGCATAGTCGTATAGAGCCATGCCATCCATTTTGAGAGCAGAGAATCTATAGTTAGCATTGTGTCAGCCAAAATAGAACCTAGCCGGAAAGAAACTCACATAGGAGGGGTCTGTGAAATGTCGCCTCTAAATTGCTGAAGAGCTTTCTCGACATCTTCTTTGGTCACATGGTGCCAGGGCGCAACTCTGACGCGCTTGCCCTCACTGTCGTATGTGTCCGTTTCACAGCCCAGAAGCGCGGTGGTGCGATACTCCTGGAGTCCCAGTGAAATCGACAGCGGCAAGTGAAAGCCCATGCGGAGAAGCAAGTACCTTGACACCTCCCAAGAACTGGTCCAGCCGCTTCGTCGCTTGGCCGATCCCTATGACCAGAACGCCATCCGCAAGGGGATCAAGTGTGCCGCCTTGCCCCATTTTCACAGCTTGTGCGCGTTTGCCGCGCACTCGCTTGCCCTGGGTTTTTGAAGCTGCCTCGATTTTGTCCGCACTGAGGAATAGACGCGATCGGGTGACAAGTTGCTTGATAGAGTCGACCACGGCCATTGAGGTCGGCCCGGAAGGCTTTGCTATCCCAAAAAGAGCAGAGACCGGGAGGGCTGGTAATGTCACTTTGGGCATGGCGATTGTCAAACAGCGAAGACGGGTTTTATGGTGTTCCAGATGCACTTTTATTGTTTTTCACTCACCGCGACAAGGCTCGTCACAACTCGCCGCGACAAATGTGGCGCGTAGGGGCTCCTGCCTATTTCGGTCTTTCCTTCCTGCTTTCCTTCCACAACCTGGCTTCGTGAACGTACCTCTTTCCTTCTCCGTCTCTGCTCTGCACCCTCTTAACTGAACCCCATTTGCTGTCCTAAGCCAGCATGTTGGCACTTTCAAGTTTGTCTTCGCCAGACTGCGGGATGTTGTGCTGTCCCATCCGAGTCCGCTTGCTGCAAGGGGTGTACTTTCTTGCTCTCGTCGTTCAGTAACTGATGTCTCTAGAGGCGACTCTTCTATCCGTTTCCCTGTCTTTTGATCCTCTCTTTACCAACTCCGAGTCCCTGGCTATCCTCCCTTTCCCTCCCCATAATTATCTCCTTTCTGTATATTAAATGCCACTCTTGTATTTCTGAAGAAATTCATTCATTTGACTATTCTATGGAAATGAGGTCCCCTGGGCACGACTGAAAGCTGTCTCCCTGCTTGCCCCGCCGCTCAAAAGTCAAGACCTGCGCCAAGACGCGCGTCGCGAGACCCAACGATCGACTACATAATAATATTACCGCCGGCGCACAACGTGAGGCAGCTTCGGCCCGGACGTTCCGTTCCGCAACTGGAGTTAACACCCGCCTCCGCCCGGAAGCAGGTATGCACGTCAAAGTCTCGAGTCTGACATGTACATAAATAGGGCAATTTGCGCAAACCTGCAAATTCAGAGAACAGGTTTAGCTTCCCGCTATGACATCGTTATAGGCCAAGGCTCTCATCCAGACATATTACTATTATAATTGAGATAAATTGATCGAATTGACAAAGATAAAGACATGGAAGTTGAACAACTTATCTAAAAACACACAGAGAGTAAGGCAGTTATGAGAGGGGAGAAAAGGGATCAAAGTTCATGGGATAGGTATTGGGAAGGATCAGGAGGAGGGGGATGTGCGAAGGAAAAAGGGATGAGTGGAATGGGCAAGCATGAATAAGCTTGGAAGAGTGATGGATGTGAGATCGGTAGGAAAGGATGGGGAGAATAGAGAACCTATGGGGAGAGCATATGATAATCAGGAATGACAAATGAGAACATGGAGAATGAGGCGCACCTGATACTCCTCACAAGCTGGTTACCGTTGGCGACAACATGGCACCCTGAATCTTGAAGCAGCAGAGAGCAACATGCTGGCACGCAGCTCTACGATACGGCAAAGGTGCTGTGTTAAAGACAAGGACTGACATACGGTGAGGGTAAAATATGGAGAAGAAGGCAAGAGGGAGGGCGTGCACAACGACCAGTTAGCGTTCGCGAAACCAGGTCGTGGAAGGAAAGCAGGAGGAAAGAACGGCCGAAATAGGCAGGAGCCCCTACGCGCCACATTTGTCGCGGCGAGTTGTGACGAGCCTTGTCGCGGTGAGTGAAAAACAATAAAAGTGCATCCGGAACACCATAGGGTTTTGTCGAAGTTCGAGGCGATGGCAGAGCGCCTACCAGTAACACAAACTCCGAACTCGTGAACTCTGCAGATTGTCGCCGAAAACAAACTTGACTCAAACTCGCCATGATGATGATGAGTCACATCATCCTTCGATCATGCAGTCATGGTCGCTGCAAGAATCAGGTCTCAACGGCCGCGTTTTTACCCGTCCTATGGGAGCCCTTGAACTAGGATTCTTCTTGGACGGTATGCTCAGACACAGTTGCTATAAACATCGATTTGACCCCTTCTCCAGGCGAATTTCACGGCACTGCCGACACTATCCAACTAGCTGAGGTTCAGACGACGACTCCGACAGAAGTTTTTAGTGAAGCCAACGTCCGCCGGTCATGGATTTCGTTGAAACAGCAGTTCCCTCTACTTGGATCTTCGTCACACACTGACGACGAAGGCAAAACTGGTTATTTTCTGGTGGATGAGGCCCGCTTAGGAAGTGCTACGTCAGCCGAGATTCGACGCAGAGAAGTAGACTCGATTGAAGCGGTCGAAGCCATTGTGCAAGAATTCATCAATGGCCCCAGGCAACTGTCAAGTGGTATACCAGCCCGTCTCTATGTGCTCACCCGCACAGATCAGGCAGATCGCTTCCACATTCTTTTACATGCGACACACCATATTACCGATGGTCTTGCAAATGCTACGGCTTTGAGGACTTTGCTCGATTACTTGACATCACCTCCGGTGGACCTTGTCCCTGAGCTCGAAGCCAGGCTCGCCATGGTCGTTGCGCCCGAAAGCCTGAACCCAAGCCTCAAGCTTAGCATAGTTCATCAGCGATGGCGACAAGCTATCGCATTTGTTATTTCTGAAATCAAATGGAGGAAGATCAAGGTAAGAAAACGATCATCCCACCCTCACAACTCATCACTAAACCTCACATAGGGTGGCAACACTCTTCCACGCAAAGTCACGCCAATCACTGACCACACGCCAGCACGGTCGTGCATGGCATCTACTACGCTATCAGAAGAGGCCTCCACAGCCATCATCGCTACGTGCCGTCGCAATAAAGTGACATTTGGCAACGCATTCCCAGTCTGCGCACAAGTCGCATTTGCGCGGGTGCTTTACAGGCAATACGCTCGGGGAGAAATCTCAGCGGAACGCTGGGAACAAATACGCCGAGAGCCGCACCATGTGTGCGGCCCTTTGAACGTCCGTCCTTTCCTGGATCCTGATTGGTTCAACAAAGGAGGCGGGGAAGAAGTCTGCTTAAGCATCGGGTTTTTCTACTACACCCTTCCCTATGTGCCTCTCGGAGAAAGTGATCCGGCGGACATGGAGAAAGGGCAAGAGGCACCCTCGTTTGCCAGCCTGCTATCCTCTGGCCGATTCTTCTTGCGCTCCAACATCATTAAACAACAATCAGCTGCGTTGCTACATCATCCCCTTTTCTTGGACATCAATGCTGTTCGCATACCTACTAGAAAAGACCAAAAGCGAAACATTTTGAAGCAGTGGCGAGAGGCACAGTCTGGAAAAGTTGGACCCGCGGTGGCAAGTCGGGATGTGAGTTACTTATCACCGGCCGTGGTTTTTGCCCACGGAGGATCAAGCATGGGAAATGTGAGCGTCGCCTTTTTTTCTTGCAGTCTTCGCTGAATGAAAAATTAGATGGATCGGTTATTGCCCTCTCGGTATCCTCTTGATCCCCAGGATCCGCTCCATGCGTCGCGAAAGGGAACCGACGCGAGCGCCAAGTTACAACAGTCTCAAGGAACAGCTCATCCCACGCTCGTCCTGCTTTCCTCTGATCTGCGGCTTCGTTGCCGCCCAGGGGAGCTTTATCTAGGTGCGTCGACCAGCAATGGCAAATTGCACCTGAAATTTTTCTGGGATGGGAATGTGTTTGAGGACGACGCTGTGAAAGAATGGCTTGATGAGGTCAGGGATGCAGTAGTGTGGTACCTAGGTCAAGATTGAACTTGTGCGCTTGGGACCCAAGCCAGACCAGACCCAATCGGCCGCTGATTCCGCGCGGACTCTTCACGACACGTCACCAGCATGACACCAATCGCACGCGGAGGCTCGTGGAACCTGGCAAGGTACCATGCCACCGCCGCATTCTCAGCAATGAGTCACAGCGCATGGGCGCGAGCGGAAGTTCGGTAATCGGATATCCTGCAATGAATTCGAACAATTGTTCACCAGTTGCTTCCGTGCTTCCATGCCGCATATAGCTCATTTCCACAATTATGCGATGTGCTTGAACCATAATCCATCCAAATTCAATGCAGTTATTACCTTTTCGGACTAGGCAGGCACCGATTGAAGGGACATTCACGGAGATTCGCTCCCGGTTTCATTCTGTCACGGTTTCATCGCTGTTTTCAAATGACTTATCCTGCTATTGTTGTGTGCACATGCGGTCTAGTGTGATATTCTCTCTTATAAGAGGAAATGCTCTCTGTCCAACCATCCCCTCGAATCTTGCCAGTGCTAAGCCAACTCGATACTTGATCGTGCCATGGAATCTCGAATGCCAAACCTGGGCACGTGGTCAATTAGGGACGCGTCGCAAGGGCAACGGGGACGTGTCTTCAGCCGCCCACTCGGCGTGACGGAGCTGTGTTTCTTTTGGGCTGGTGAGTGGTGCACCCACTGCGTCCTCACATCCGCTGACAAGGAAATCAGGTGAATTTAGCGGCACTGCCGATACCATTCAACAAGCTGAGCTGCAAGCAACGTCAGCTGAAGTCTTCAGTGCCACCAATGTACGCCGAGCATGGATCTCGCTGAAGCAGACATTCCCGCTTCTTGGATCTCGTGCGGAGCGAGGCATTGGCACCAAAGACGTGTTGTTTGTGGTGGAAGAGGCTCGCTTATCGGAGGTGGCCACGAAGGAGATCCATCATCGCGCCGTAACGTCCGCCAATGACGTTAGCAGTATTATCGATGAACTCATCCAGGGACCTCGGCAGTTGGCGAGCGACCTCCCTGCGCGCTTATACATCTTGAATCGCAAAGACTCCTCCGATCGCTTTCATATATTGCTACATGTAGCGCACCTCATCACCGATGGTCTCGCCAACGCTACCGTGCTGAGAGTCTTCTTGGACTACCTCACATCTCCACCTTTCAAACAGGCCCCTAACCTAGAGAGCAGGCTCGGAATGGCTATGGCAACAGAAAGCTTGCATCCCAGCCTCGCTTTGAGCGTCCCCCGGCAGAGATGGCGCCGCGCGATTGCTTGGGTGCTGACTGGCATCAAGATGCAAAAGACACAGGCAGGCAGTCCCCATCTCTCCCTTTTCTTCCCCACTAATCGATGCACGTAGGGCGGCAATACACTTCCTCGTATCCTGACTTCACAAACCGACCACACGCCAGCGAAGTCATGCATGTCTTGCCACACACTCCCCGAAGATATCACCAAGCAAATAATCGCAAACTGTCGCTTGCACAAAGTGACATTTGGCAACGCGTTATTAGTTTGCGGTCAAGTGGCACTTTCACGAGTGCTCCATCGACAGTATGCTCTTGGCAACTTGAGTCGCGACGAATGGATGAGACGGCGCAAAGAGCCCTATCATGTAGGCGGCCCGCTCAATATCCGACCCTTCCTAGACGCCAATTGGTTCAAGAACGGTGGTGCGAGCGAGCTCGCTTTAAACATTGGCATATTTATGTATTCTCTCCCATTTCTGCCGCTGGCGGGGGCCGATACTGGCCCCATGGACATCTCGGACGGCGCACCGTCATTTGCCAATTTGCTATCCCTCGGGCGGTTCATCCATCGTACCAATATCTTGCAGCGCCAAGCAGAAGCATTCTTGAAGCATCCACTCTTCCTCGACTTCGTCTCCCTCTACATCGCTCCCAATCTGCAACACAATAAAGACGTGTTCGAGAAATGGAGCGAGGGCCCATGTGTATCTGATATTGGCGGCGTTGGTGCGGAGAAACAACCAGATGGTAGCCTTGTCTTCGCCCATGGAGGGTCCAGTATGGGAAACGTAAGCTGGTTTTCCAGCTAAGTTTGTAGCGATCTCTGATCAGTTCGCTTTCCAGATGGATCTGCTATTGCCATGCCGATACCCTTTGGCACCTAATCATCCTTGGTCATCGCAGCCAAAAGACCACACCGAACCACCTCTGGCTAAATCTGACTCGTTCTCCGCCTCGGGGATAGTGCATCTGGTCTCTTCGGATCTTCGCCTGCGATGCCGTCCGGGGGAAATTTACTTGGGGGCGTCGACCAGCAATGGGAAGCTGCATCTCAAATTCTTTTGGGATGGGAATGTATTCAACGACGAAATTGTGAAAGAGTGGCTCGCCGAAGTCAAGAGTGCAATACTTTGGTACTTGGCTGACGATGTTGCTTTCAAGCCTATCCCCGTTCTACCTGTTTACCCTCGCCCGAGTCACACATGGGCTGCTCGTCCCATATTCATCATTTTATTCGTACTATCTGCTATAATTTCCCTTACATATCACATTTACCTGTCATAATATTTTCACATGTATTGCCATATCCCATGCTATCTTACCCCTGTACATCAAATGTCTACATCGCCGTGTACTTATCTCGATAGATCCCAATACGATCCCTTTTACTGTATAGCTATGCGAGAAGCATGGAGCTTCCATATTGCAGGCGCAACCCGTGGGATCCGGGAATAGGGTAAGAGTAATACATTGCATGGGCGTGTCAATGCGCCCAGAGTCCACCACATATGCAACGGGTCTTCCAAGTCCTTTCCCAGGCCTTCCATCGGGCGCCCGCGAAAGCGCCGTCGGAAGAGTTTCCTACTTCTGATTTGCCACCACATCTCGCGCAGATAGAGAAGCCCGCATGGCGGGATAGTAACCCCATCGATACGATATCTCTCGGCTTCTGCGACACTTGGCGTTCCAGAGAGGTCCCGACAAGATCTGATGGCTTCAGCAGTAGCCTCGGTTTGTCGATAATGTGCTCGTTGGTCAGTTTCTGAATCACCGTACGCAAATTGGTTACAATGGGAGGTGTAGGCTGACACAATGCTAGGCTTCTCCGTGCATCCTCCGCTGTAAGCGATGTCAGGCGTGTAAGCGAAGAGCTCTTGCTGGTTCGAGGTAGCAGCACACCTGTAATCGTTTTGGAATCTTCAACACATCCAGCAAGGAAGGTACAAAGAGCCGTAATGTCAAAACCGGCGCAGTCAACGACATCAATGATGATATCTTTGGCGATCCGCGCTGCTTCTGCTCCCGCCGATAGGCTTGACATAAACTTGCGTAGGTTTTTGACATGGGTAAGCACATCGGAGAGATTTTTCAGCGCAGAAGGATGCGCTAAATGAAGTAGAATGGGCGTCTGCAGTGCAGGGGAGAGGGTTGCCGCAACGGTGGGCGATGCTATCAGAATAATGAGAGACTATCGGTATATACAACGCATGTGACGAACCAGGAGTTGAGCCAAACAAACCGTCACCATCTATCTGAGATCCATCTTCAGCGATGGGGTGATGGCCCAAGAGGAGACACTGTTTCAACAAATCTACAGTGAAGGTGATTGCCCACCGCGATAAGTTCACAAGCTGCCAAACCGCATCTTTGCGAATGTGAGATTTTTCAATCCAATGGACTGTAGATTCTTACCTAGGTCATAACCTTCGCCTTCTCTGCAATCCCCAAAAGCGGAATTACATGCTGCCATCGCGCATAGACTTTGAGCGGTCTCCATCTTTTCGCGCATCAATACCTTTTCGCTGGCCGTAGAAGCTTGGCGAATTAAAGACCTGAGTAGAATTCAGCCAATAATAGACCTTGAACGCACGATGATGTCGTACCGGTACATTTCCACAGCTACGCCTACGATTTCCCAGGCGCGTGTTCCCGATTTGTTCAAGGAGTTGTCGTTGAAAACGGCAAGGGCCGTGTCCAGAGCGTCGGCGGCAGCATCGGCAGGGATATTTTCAACAAGAACGGTGTGCGTGATATCAGCGGTCGCGTTGAAGGCATAAATGGATGCTACTAGAGCAAACGGCAATGTGGTATCTTTCGGTGCATCGTCTAGTCGAAATTCGTCAGGGATTCAAGCTTATGAGTACGAGTAGGAAGGCAATACCGGAAAACAAATCCGCATTTTGAAGATCCCGCCGTGGAAGAGGGTGGACAGCGATGCGAGAACCCAGGGTTGGGCACGAGAGAGTTAACAGTAACGTGTTATTCGGGGAGACTGTCGCGTTCGTGGGAATAGCTTTGCGAAGTATGAGCGACCGTGAGGAAGATAAGATAATTAGCTCGCCTTCTCTTCCGACACTATCTATAGAAACCATTATAGGAGACGTCCCCCATTCATTGTCATCAGTCAAATCAGATCTACAGAGTGTTTCTTCAGTTAGGTAATTTCTTTAGGCAAGCCCACAGTAGACCCACAGTCTTAGCACTGATGTTGTGCCAACTGTCACGTCCTGGGATTTGAGAGCCGAGGAAACTACAGTGCCGTCGACGTCATATACGCCTGCGTACAAACGACACCCGGATGCATTTGGTGCCGAGGGGATGATAAAAGTGAGGATACCAGACTGAAACGTTCTGGTTGACTGGTGGGCCGAGATCTATTTATAGTAGAAGTGAGTATGAGAACTGATTGCTGAAAGGCCATAAATGGACTTACCCAGCTACTATTGGCAAGCACAGATGGTTCCGTGGCACGCGAGACGGTGTATACACTCAGATGAGACTGAGGCGCACTCGAATCTAGATCAGATTGAGCTTTTGAACAAGCCGTCGGAGGCAAGGGAATAAACTCACAGTTGTCGAAGTTTAAGAAAGCAGCGAGGAGAGACACTTGGCCTTTTTCTGCAACATGATCTGCCGATTGCGAGCTTTCCCCATTCGACACACTAGGCGGAGTACAAACAAATTTGAGGTTGCTTATTTCGGCTCCATACTCATGACGAATAGGTGCAAGTTTACGACTTGTTAAGGCTAATTCGGAGTCAGCTTGTGCCTCCACTGCGAAAGGAATGAGCTCACAGATGTAATTACCATCAAAACCCACTTGCACTTCACAGAGATCAATTATAGGTTCATGTCCCCATGTCTCCCACTCGTTAGATAAGGTCGAGTCCGCATCAACCGGTTGGTTTGCATCCATCGATAAAGAAATATCCATGGGATTAAAAGAGGATGACTTTGGAGGAGCACTAGGATGCAGATGGGATTTCGTCGCCACGATGATGGAGGTATCTGCGAGGCCATAAATCTCTCAGATTATTATTAAAATAGAATAAAATACCATTGTATGGGAGCGCTATAGAGGCTTCAACGCATACCCTCACCCCCCCTGGGCCATTCGAAGGATTGTACACTGCTAGCGATGCATTCTCAGCCACCATACTGGGCTGTGAGAGAGAAAGCTTCAAGGATCTGAATGCATTGGTGAAAGATCGAAGATACCAAAAGTGCATGTAATGATCTTCGGCGACCAACATAAGACAGGGTTTCGCAACAGGTACTCTAGGTCCGCGGGGCGGCAAGCGGGCGGCAAGCCCATTCTCATCAGTGACCCACTGGGAACAAGTATCAGAGATTGAAGATGGTGGAGAATGTTCAACAATCACCTGCCTCTCGGGACTCAGCCACTCCGCCGCAACTACACCGACTGACATTGGAAACGTCGACATGTCTTGACCATCCTTGTCCTGAACCTCCTGAACCTGCCAGAGATCCAATCGTTCACCACGTTTCCAGATACATCCAATTCCGGGACCTGCAATTCCAGGAAAGTAGGCGAACAGCCAGATACTATCTGGAGAAGCCGTTATCACAGTAGGAGAGGTGTAGGACTGGGGCGACCGAATGATAGCATTCGAAGCTGGCAAATTGAAAGTTTGAGAAGACGGAAACAGGCGCGCAGTGACCAGAGGCTGCACAGAGTGGGCCGTAAAAATGGTAGAAGAACTCGCCCAAACTATTGGTCTGTGTCTATGTGATTAGCACCTCAACCCCCTACACCAGTAATTGCACACCTCTTAGGCCCTTCAGCTAAGGGATAGAAATCCCACCATTCCATATTCCATTGCGTCCCTTGCTTTGCTTTGCCTTTAGATGGAGAAGGTCTCATATCATGATCAAGCATAAGTACTTAGAAGAGAATGTCTCAGTCAAGTCAAAAGGCGCGTTCCGATTCTACAGACTGGTGTGATCGCGACTGCCGGGGGCATTAAATACATTTACGGTTTACTACCAAACATTTGCAGAGTCTTACAATATCACTCACTACTCAGCACTGTCCTTAGCTATCATCACGACCCATCAAAGGATACCATGCTGTATGCGCGCACGTTATCAAGAAAAGTGAAAGGAGTTGCGACAGAGGTTATACTACAAGCCTACGCGGATAGAATCCTCGTCTTGATCGTGCACCCATTTACTTATCGCGACGAGCATTCAGAAACTAACGAGCCATCCTGAACAGACCCAAATGGGGAAGGTTGGAAATCTGGTACGTATGTTTGATTATCACGACTGACACGCTGCAGGATCTAACCAGCGAATACGAACAGATCCAGGCATCTATTCCAGCCACCACACCACTCCTCCCAGCCCCCGGTCCCGATCCATCTCAACCCAATGTCCGGCCACTTCCACCACCCCCTGCAGCCATTCAGTTGACTCCTCTTCTCGGAAACGCACCATCTGAGCACATGCAGACGTTACATTCTCTGTATGCAGCGCAAGCTGCCACGATTGCATGGACTGCCGACTCAGCAAGTAGCATGGAGGTCGACCGCCGGGACGTCATAGTTGGGATTGCCCTTCGCAAGTCAGACGGTGGAGCAGATGAAGGATTGAATGAGATGGAGCGGGCCCTGTTTTTGGGTGTGATGGACATGCTACGGGAATTGCTTGCTAGCGCGTGAGAGCTGTCAGATTAGTGAACCAGTGGAAAATGGAATATGTAAAGGTAATTGTACGCATTGTCCGGTTTAGAGCTCTGGATGACAGATAGCTGGTCATAGGTTTCCGTGGTAATTCGTAGAGTTTGACACTGAAGGGCGAGATGCTGAAGTGCCGCCAAGGCGGCCAGCAGGCTCGAAGGAGACATCATGGCCGAGGTTACAGATGGTGGTTGGGAGTTGGTTGGCAGGCAAGCATTGCCCGATGGCGTCCTTGGTTTTTTCTTTAAATGTGGTGCAATCAAATATCGAAAATATGGTGACTGCGAAGTGTCAATGTGCCAGTCATTGGCTACTTAACATACTCCCCAAAATTGTGAACAACCAACCTGTTATTCCCTGACACATCGCTGCTCTTCTCGTTCAACGCCAGTCTCTCCATTCCACACCACACTCCGCTACGGGCCTAGGAATTTAAGATAAGCACATACTGAAGTGCTTAGGCGGAATATGGAATGATCTGAAGTCACCTCACAATGAGCGCTATTAATAGTGTTAACAGGCATCACATTGAAACAATCAAAGAATGACCGAGTAGACGGGGCATCAGAACTAGTTTTCTTGAGGAGGGAATGTGCGGTTGGTCACGACGATGGGCTTTGTGTGACTGGTCAACGTCGGTGCAAGTGAGCGAAGAACACATCGAAAGACATTTTGACGCGAAGCAAAGGTCATTTAAGGTCGTCGTGTGGCAAGAGCACCGTGACAGGGATTGATATCGAAGTAGTCCCCCGAGGGCAGCCGCCAGACAAACGGTCGAACCTGCGTAAACTCCGGATACCTTATATTGAAGCCACGACGGTCCGAGTCGACATTCCCACCGAGCGGGGAACTGTATTCCACATCTCCTTCCATAAGTAAAGAACAATGTCAATAGACAGGTTGCTGAGTCTGAGTCATTTCTCGACTCTTCCTTCTTGCACATTGCAAGTTATTCTTTCTTCGTACCGGTGGCTTTGGATCTCTTGCGGCAGGATGGGCGGTCTCAGAGCAATATTCCGGCGCGCCGTCTTCTGTGAATCGTGAAGGTTTACTCCCTGGCGTCCAACGCTCCCTTGACCAGCAAAAAGGAGTCCTAAGATCAACAGACATGACTGGATTCACACCCATCAGAATTATTGCAGTCAGAGTGATTGCGCTGCAGCTAGCCACTGAGGGTCATGGCGACGGTGGACAGCGGACAATGCATCTGCACGCTTCAAGACTAAGACGCTCATTCCAAGAAAAAAGTCAAGTCCTAAGTCTTGAATACTTGACCGCGAGCGCATGGCGGCGCTGGAGCTCGCATGAAATCAAGCAGCGGCCGAAGGACATTCGTGGAGATTTGTGGGCCGCACAGTGAGCGAGCAGCAAGTCGATGGTCACGGTTTCAACACTGGCAGTGAGTTCCCGCTGATCACTTTCCCTCTTTCTGAATAAATTTTAGAACCTACGAAGAATATTTATAAATTAACTTGGTCTTTTAGGGATTCGAATCGGGGGGGGGGGGCGGTTCTCCCGTTTGTCGGCAAATTCAACTTCTTGCAGTTCACAACGGACTATTGATTAGACGTAGAGGTTGCATTGTTGTTGGTAAGCCTTAAGTTTGAGGCCTGAAGCTTGAGGGTTCAACATTTTGTCACGTCGTTCAAGCATTGGCAGAAAGAAGCAGTGGGGCTACGAAGGGTCAAAAGATAGCGTTTTATGGCGTGCCTGTGCTCTGACGCAAACGTGACACAGTCACCAGTTGTGCATCATGTCACATGTGATCACGACAAGTGCCAGGTGCAAACAAAGCCAGCTGCATGCAGCTGCAGAGCTCAATATTCCCTGTGGACATCTCCTGACAGATCTTTACCTGGTGTCCGTGACCTTGGATGTCTCAACTTCGTACTAGCAGGACATTGGCATGCCAGAGCCCGGCCCAGTCTCCTGGTGACCCGAATATTAAGTACTCAATTTCCACAGCCAACTGCCAGTACACTCACCCTCCAGTGTCACTTAGTAGGTCAAGAAAGTGCAGAATGGCGGCATGCTAGCTGAACCAGGACCTGTTGACGCTCATACACGTGCCCTGTGGGAAGCGTTGGGCCGTTAATTGCGTTTTACGGCTTGCATCAACCTTCGATTTTGGTGTCCCACTTCAGCGCTTCAGCGGTCACAGCACATTCTATCCAACAATACACTCGTTCTTTTATTTCAATTCACTCGTTTAATCATCGCTCTTGGCTCGATGAAGCGGCTCTCGAGGCCGTTCCCTCCGTCTTGTTTACAGTATTCATTTCCGAGCTTGCGGTCACATCAACCAAAGCGGCACTCTGCAGCCAGTGCCTCCCGTCGTGCCCAAGAAGACAAGCTCATGGTGCGAAATATATTTCAACCCTTACCGTTTGTTAACCTTCCCAACCAGAAAACTATCGATGAACCCTTCGATCATTTGCCCAAGTGCCGTATATCGTTGCTGGTGCGCATTGATCTCAGATGCTACGCAATATTTTGACTTCTGACCAAGACTAAACCCAGAGCTTAATTGTCGAGGAAGACGAAACGCGGGAGAGTATATCCGACTCTACCGACTCAGAGTCTATAAATAGGCGCATTTTGGGCATTGGCAGAGCGAGACGGATAAGCTTAACTGAAGTTGTTGTGGTGAGAAATACTTCTTACGCGTTTCGCCCTTGATTTGACCAGCGAACCATACGTGTTGTAGGACATTGCTTTCATCATCAGACGCAAATTACACCGTGTTCGCGTGCTCGCACAAGGCTGAATCGCCCGATTGTCCGTCTTCTCCGTTCAATTTATGTGGTTGCATTCTATCCGAAGCCACTGTTATTCATCATGGGCCAGCGTTGCCGTGCTAGGAGCGTTAAAATCTAAGCTCAGGCTACCCCGCAGTGATGAAAGCCTTCGTGTTAGCCCGATAAAACTTTCTCGTGGTTGCTACTCTGTCAATATATCGCCAGTGGACCCAGAAGGCGTGCGCCACCCGGTCGGCGGCACACTGTGGCCTGCTATGTTCTATGCTCTATGGCTTCTTTCCGGTGGACATATTTAAGATCATACGCTCAAAATTTCTTGCTCTACTATCATAGAACTGATGCGACGAGGTTCATGGTTGCGCAGGATGTGGCTTGCCCAAAGAGCTCGGCCAGACGAGGAGGTGGCAGTTTTATCCTGGTAATGCTTTATGGAGCACCTATATCCAACCCCAAGGACATTGCTATAAGTTATAACATCTGTCGAAGATCGTTCGGTGCAGGAGCTGATGCATCCGCTGTCTGGACTCCACTACAAGCTCATCGGCCGTACAGCGTCCATGGACGATAAGCGTTATTGAGAATTAACACCATCTCAGGCACAGCTGCTATAACTCAACATCATTACCCTTGTACAAACATATGGATCCAGGGCCGAGAGTTATCAGGAGCTCAGCTCGTTTCTCGAGTAAAGCTAGAGTGACTAAATAAGAGACTGAGGTCCCATTCAAGACTGAAGGCTGGACACCATTTTTGGACAAGACCGGAAGACTGCAAAGATCGATTCGCAAGTACAAATTTATAACGGCTTGAGCATAGGGCGGGAAGTTATATTCTTCAAGAGCCCCAACCTGGCGAGGAGAATAGCTTAGTGATAACCCTCAAAGTTGGAACACATAACGAGCAGGAAGGGCTCTGGACGAGTATTCAGGAGTCTCGAATTCCATTAGGAGAAGGGGTTGAAGAACGATTGGTGACAACCGAGAGCGCTAGTCAGGTCGGGATTTCCTAGATTTTCCATGATGCGCGGGCTGGTGCAGTACTCACTTGGAGAATGGGTATTTAAACGCCCCAAAGCAAGAGGACAAGCGCAGGCACATTTGGTAGAGGTGCTGATACGCAATAGGCTAGATCTCAAATGTTTGGCCGGGTAGTCACTTCGAATTGTGAACACTGTTCAGGCTGGTCATCATGTTTGTCAAGACGCAGGAAAACACACCACTTCGGCTTTGAACATGACCGAATCAATAATTGACGCATGCTAATTGGGATTATGGTATAATGGAGAGATGAAACAAGAAGGAAAGCTTCATAAGCGGAAGGCCAGATGGTCGAAACTCTGTCCGCGCATAAATATAGAATATCAAGGTAGATGATAGATGAGAAAACGTACTCGTGAGGTTCACTGTGCTGCCTCTAATGCGGCCCACCTCTCACGTCTCTCTTCTTGCCACTTTGTCCATTTCCAGCGGGCCAGAACTACCAGTTTCTCGTCATCCGGGGGTGCTGTCCGAGGATTGTTTTCCCGCAAATAGAAGGCAAATATCCCGGTGAAAATGCCTAGTAATGGATCAAGACCTCTAGGGAGCTGTCAGGAAGCGAGGAGTGTGCCAGTTCACTGAGCCTACCGTGAAAGTAATACGGGTGGCATTGCTGGTCGAAGCAACCACAAGTGCAGAATTGACGTGCGTTTCGAAGCTTGGTAGACGCCAAGTATCACTGATTCACTTGTCAGCCTAACCAGCGTCAGTGCTTCGACCGAGCAATGACCACTTAACAGTAAGCAGAGGCGGAATGCGAGGAGCATCGGCAGTACTAAGCATTCCATCGTCCCTCGGAGACATTAGATCGACTTTAGCCCCCTATCACAAAAAATGACAAGAACACGACCCTCTACGACCCTAGAACGCGCCAGCAGGCCCTTCCGTCTTGTCACGAACTTTTCCAACTCTTCGGACGTTCCAGGCTTTGCTTCTCTACTCTTTCTCATCTTTGTGCACCACCAACCGCAATGTCTGCAGCAGCTCTCGATCGCCAAATCCGTCCGATCTACGGTGCGCGCAGATTCACTGGAGCCATCTGTTGTGCATCCTGCTTAATCAATACACAGATTCACTAGAGACCGGCTCACCCAAAACTGCAATAGTTTCTTGCAACAAACTATTAAAAAAACACCCTAAGAATAGTCTCATCAAGGTATGCTCCCGTCTAGTTTTGTATAGAGCACCTGCTAATTAGCATAATCTCGAAAAGGCGCTCAAAGCTTTGGCTCTTGTGCGCTTGCAAAAGGCTGAGGAGGCCATAACTGTCTGTGACGAAGTTCTTGCAGAGAACAGCACAGACGATGCCACGCTATCCGCAATGCAACACGTCCTCCGAGGCTTAGGCCGGCGTTCGTGGCGGCTATTCCACCTGATTTGTCGTGTCTAACAAGACTATGCTTCTAGATAACGACATGATTACGATGTTCGAAAACGCTTACAAACAGCAACCTGGCAACGAGGAGTTGGCAGCGCAGACATTCTTTGCCAACGTCAGGACAGGGAATTGGAAAGCGGCACAGCAGGTGCGAGACGCCTCCCCTTTTTTTGTCATGGCATGTCCCTTACAACGGGGCTTCAGGTTGCCACCAAGATGCACAAGCAGTTCCGCGACGACCGTTACTTGTATTGGGCCGTCATCAGCACAGTGCTGCAGGTAAGTATTCGTTTATACCTGATCTGCATCTCAAATAAAATATCGCCTGCAGGCCAATGACGCATCGACGCCTCCCACCATGCGCAGCTTGCTCTACAAATTAGCGAACAGGCTCATTTCCTCAAGCCCGACGCCTACTAATCTCAGTTCCGACCGGTTCCACCTCCACATATCCATATTGAGGGAGCTGGAGCTATATGATGAGGCGCATGCGCTGCTAGACAGCGACGCGGGGAAACGCATATGCTCTACCAGCCTATTGGTCAACGAAGTACGCCGTGACATTTGGCGGCTGAAAGGCTTATTGAAGGAAGAAGCAGCCATGGCTGAAGCCAGGATCGAGAAAGAGTCAGCCCCTCTTCTCGGACATCGTAATTCATTGTTGATGAATCTATTTGCAGCGATCGAAACTGGCTAGAATTCCTCTCCGTTTTGGACGGTACATTTTCCGACGTAATAGTTCCCGAGGGCACAGAAGTAGATGAAGCAGCAAAGTCCCATTGCTCTGAGACTATATCGAAAACGCGTGAATTCATGGAGAAAATAGCTGAAAAAGACAAACATCTTGATCGCTCTGGCGTCCTTGCTCTCCTGGAATTGGAGAAACGCGCTCGGGCTCATGGTTTGTCATCCGGTATGTCACCTGCTATAATCGACAGTCAGCTTCTCCTGACAAACATAACTATAGGCGAAACCGACATAGTTGATTTGATGAAGCGTTATTTCAATCTTGTTGGAGACAAAGCCTGTTGTTTTGAAGACATGAAGCCTTATGTCTCTCTTCCAGAGGTTGAACTTTCACGATGGACCTCTTTCTTAGAGTCTATTCCCATATCTTCTGTGCGTTGTATAATAACTATAGCGGATAGCCCCACTGAACCAGAACATTGCCACAGTCCAGCATATCGGAGCACAGGAGGTCGGTAAATGTGCACTTACTACTTCGTTACAGCCTGCTTCCTGTTCAGATCACAGCAGAGGCAGAGCTAGAGCGAGCAAGCAAGTACCTCACCCAGTACTTGGAAGGCCTCAAGCTTGGGGCTAGCCTTCCTTCCACAGAACTTCAGCCAGCAGATGATCTTGCCATCCTCACGGCTCAGGTCTTTGCCAACGTCTGGAAGCTAACAGAGGACGAAGCTTATCTCTATAATGCCGCCTCCGTTCTCGAATATGCGCTCAACAAGAGTAGGCAATGTTTCCAGATGCGCTTACTTTTAATCAGAATCTATACTCTGCTTGGTATGTGAAGCCGCACTCATCAGAGCATGTGTATGCCAAATCGTGTGTAACAGGGGCTCCGTCGTTGGCTCTGGACCATTATCGAGCGATGGACGTAAAGCAAGTCCAGAACGACACGCTCTCACATTTCATTTTGTCACGAGCCTCCACATTCTCCTTGGCAGCAGTTGGCGACATCACCTACTCATCCGAATGTATCGAGTCCAGCCAAATATACATGACAAATTCGCAAGAGGTGATGACAAAACAGCTCTCATCCATTACGCGTATTCTAAAATTTACCATAGACCTCCGACTTCATCGTGCGGGCCTTTACAGGAGAGAAGTATTCCCAAGTACGTGCACATGACTGGAACACCATCTCTTTAACTCATCTAGGTATTTGATAGATTCCCGACTTTATCGTGTTCGAAGACAGATTAGACAATTCATTGGCGCGGGATGCTGTGAAGGTTGAACATGTCCGTATGCGAATAGCGCACGAACAGATCAACGCAGACCTGATCGATCTAGAGCTTGTCGAGCTGAAATTTATTTTCAACCGATGTGGGTACAGTCGAATGGTCTCCCCATACTCGAAATGAAACTCACTGTGGTTGAAGTTCATCACGATAACAGAGACTTTGAAATCATTCCCAATTTCCAGCCACGTTGTGGTCCTTCCTTTGACCAACAAACGCTCCTCTTCGAGAAATCAACAGGAGTATGTCTAATACCTTTTCCTATTTGATATGCACTTATTCCTTCGTGCCTCTGATTAGCTAGGGTGGCTGTCAGCATTCTTGAAGATATACATCAATGTTTTGCAACAAGCGAGTGATCTCGATGACACAGTGGAAGACAAGCTTCTCGTTGGAGATCGTCCGAAGCAAAGCAATGATCCGGATAACAAGCTGCCTTGGAATGAGCGCCTCGCAAAAAGAACCCAGGAGGAAATGGACGAGGTAAAATATTTCAAGACCTTCAAGCTTCTGCCAGTACTGAACATACCTCTTTTAGTTGACTGCCGATGAAGAAATGCTTTTGAACTACGTCGCTGGGCTGTCCGACTGGTTAGAGCCTCACCACAATCACATACGACCGCCACCGGCGGTCGTCTTGGCCGAAGCCACCAAGAATAGCGCTGGGGCCAAGACCAAGTCTATCGAACAGTCCGATGGCAATGGACACGCAAAGAAAGACGAGGAAGCACCACTCATCAAAGACGCGCCGGAGAGCGTCACTGGATTTTTCAAGAGTACGCTCAGCTTTCCTTGGCCCAATAGGGTTTCACTGACGAATAAAGCCATTCAGCCATGCTAGCAAGATTCCAAGACGCTTTGGCCAGTAAGCGATCGCCTTCGGAGGTACTGCATGTGGCTACTTTAACGCAAGAGGTAGCCAATCGTTGTTTCTCCTACTTTACAGTCGCTGACACTTGCTTAGGCCTTTGTTATGTTTTATATCGAAACTATACGATTTAAGCCAGCTGCGATTGTCAAAGTTCACAAGTTGGGTGCAGTGAGTGAGACTGGTGCCATTAAGTTCTCCCGCTGACATACAGCTTGTGGAAGCTCGCCCAAAATTTCAAAACCATGCGAGCGCAAGCCGTAGAGGTTCTGCGTGAGATGTCGACAGAGCTTGTGAAGATTGGTGAGAATGCGGCTGGTATTGAAGCACGCAAGGCCTTCGTCGATGCATGCAAACCAGTCACAGACTCCGCAGAGGTCAGTCTTCAACACGCAAATACCCTGTATCTACAGCTAATATCATTTTCATTTTAGATTGACTACGATTTCGTACTCAACGTCGCAAAGAAAGTGACGGACGCCCGCAAGAAAGTCCATGAAGGGGTTGGCAAAGGACTTGCCAAGATTTGTACAACCTATGCATGAAGAGCATTTTCACCCGGCGAATACTAGGATCAAAACTATAGACATATAATAGGATATGGATCATCTGACATAGTTACTTCCCGATACAATATTATCTCCCCTGGCCATAGCGCAATCTCTGGCCTGGCGATGTTATTTGTTCGTGTTGACGCGTTGGTTTGTTACGACGCGTCTTGCACAGGCACCGAGTTTGACCTTCATAGTACTACGACAACATCGAGCAGGTTCCTTTATAGTCATGAGCCAGTGTGAGAGAATCGCAAATTATAGGCCCATTATCAACTCACTATTATCTTCAGACAGCAACGATTATTACAGTGGAGGAGGTGGAGGAGGCTTTGTTGCGTCTCCCAGTGGAAGTCAAGGTAGCCCAAGTGGCGGGAACGACGCGGTGAGTCGGGTTGCACCCTTGCTGCTAGCGCTCTAAGCTCGCGCCCAGAGCAAAGAAGCAAAACATTCTTTGCGGCCCGCAACGCTTCAATTACTCTACAAAGCAGAGCAGCCTCATACGGATGGCGAGTGGTTGGTGGATGGTCGTGATCTTGGCCAGGTATGTGAAATCGGCTCCTGCTCGGATGGTTCTGACCGAACTAAACGCATGAAGGTGACGGTGGTAGCTCAGATAACGTCAATTCAAGTACAGGCGACGAACACAGTGTATATGATGGAGGATGGAACAGCATCTATGGAAGCCCGTCATTGGATTGACGCTGATAGTGCGGCAGATACTGATAAGTGGGGCGCAATCTCGTGAGTAGTGGTCTATTGTGCGCTATCCCAAACTTACGGGCAGTAGCGAGAACACATACGCTCGTGTGACTGGCAACCTCAAAAAATTTGGCAACAAGCGATACATCAATTCAACGAATATCAGACCATGCACCGACCCTCATGAGCTTTACTTCCACCTCGCAGAGGTGCTCTCTGTCGACCTCATACTTACCAAAGGCATGGTTAGTGCCAATTTTTCTATCTCACCTGCAACTGTCTGACCTGTTTTTCTCCGCAGCCCTCTGGTCCCAACAATGCACAGCAGGCAAGCAGTGTTGTTGGTCAAAGCGGATCCTCGGCGTATGCCACACAAGCAAGGGCAACCACAAGTCAATTTGCCAATCTGCCCGGCTTGCAGAGACAAATCATGGAGTACCTATACGAGCAATCGCAGAATGGGAACACTGATGGAGTACATGTTCATGCAATTGTCAGTGCACTGGGCGGTAGCAAGCCATCAGACCCTAAGCAAGCTGAAAACATCAGGCAAGAGGATCCAATTGTTGTTCCAGCCATCACTGATTTATTTACAGCAATGCCCTTGAGAGCCTCATGGACGATGGATTGTGTTACACAACCCTGGACGAATCACATTTTGCTATTTCCATATAGTTGTACTATAATTTTGAGATGCCTGTTTCTTAATTCAAGCATTGAAATCCACACTCCAAGTGGCAGGTTACTGGATTGTGCCAGCCCGATCATATTCGCGGATGACTGCGCGATCACGACGTGACTGAAGCAGCTCTTTCGGTCTGCGCGCCGCGTTTAGCGTATATATTACTGGTAACTGCGATCCACCACCAGACCTCAGGTCCTCGCATCGCCCAGGCTCAGGCACTCTCCGTCGCCTCTCGATATCAATCGTCGTCTACTGACATGTCTTGGTTCTCATCATGGCTTCCCGGACTTCCGTCGATCGAGTTTGCTATGCCCTCCAGCATTCAGAAGCGCTTCATGTCGTTCGTTCTTAAGAAGACACTAGGCCACCTATTAAAGCCAGGCCAACTGGATATTCAGCAGATAGACTCTCAAATCGGGTCTGGATTTGTACAAGTGAGCGATTTAGAGCTGGATAGTGAGGTTCGTCCAGTTCAAACTCTCGTTGCACACAAGCTGATATTTGACCAGGCTATCAGCGCCAGCCTCGTAGGGCTTCCCGTTAAGCTGTATGAAGGAAGCATTGGCTCTGTCACAGCTCGGATACCTTGGCCAAACCCACTGACGGGTACTGTAGGTGCCTCCGTGCAATCCCTGCACGTTGTCTTTCACATAGTACCATCCAAATCCGAGCACTCTCCGTTCTCTCCAGTCGGAATAGCGGACTCCGTAGTCTCCGTTGCAGAATCTTTCATACACGGCGAACTCTCTCCCCGCGAAGAGGCCAAACTCATGGAGTCCTTCCATCCCGACCTCGCAGCCTCAGTCTACGATCCGGGTCGGAACATTCCTGGCAGCATGGATCCCTTCCTACAACCCTCGGATGATAATGAGTATCGCTCGGATGCTGATCCGGCTGGTGTCTCGACCTTTGCCACCCTTATAGAACGGCTGTTGGCACGCTTTGAGTTTGACGCCCAGGACGTCAAGATTACGCTGGTTAATCCAGACCACGCGAGCTTCACTTTCTCCATCGCTGAGCTACGATACGGCACCGAAGCTGGTTACGTGGGAACAAGCTCTGCGGGAGGCAAAGAGGTTGTGCAAGCTACCGGCGAGACTCGAAAAGTCTTCATCGCGGGGATAGCGGTGACGGCATGCAATCTTCGTCCCCCTTCATCACCAACATCCTCTTCACACACACCTTCACGTTACTCTCCCATATCTCCTATTATCCCTGTATTTCCAACTGAATCTACGCCGTCGAGGAGTCCTGTTAATACCCACCAGGGTTCGCAATCACCTTTCACGTCCTTGCCTGGGTCACCACTCACACAAACGGTTCCCCATTCAGCGGGGCCAGAATCCTCTTATCACTCTCCTCAGGGATCCCCAGCATCGTCCTCATCATCTCTGGACGAGGATACATCTATGTTCATGTCTCAGTCCCTTGCTGAACTGCCACCACGAGCAGCCTCCCCAGCCGGCTCAACATCAAGCAGCATGTATCAGAGTGCAATATCGGTTGATCATCGCCAATTTGCTGAAAGAAGTGGATGCGGTCGAAGCAGAACGCCATCCCCTTTACATCATCGACAATCACCTGGTTCTAGGACTCAGAATCGGGACCTACCTACTCTCGAATCCAAGGTGGCACCTTTTCCTGAACTTCTCGCTCATGCTACGCTTCCGCATGAATCCACTTCTACTTCCCCACAAAGCGAAACCCAAGGTGTGGATCCAGATGAATTGATGCTTTCCTTCGGGGAAGATCCCATTATCATCCGAATAACGACACCTCACTTACCCACTACATCCCCGGAGCGTGTGGTAGGCTCGCCCACCCACCCATCATCGCCTTCGTCGATTTCCTCCCCTCAAAGCAAAGACATACCACCTGACAAGCAGAGCATGCAATTGACCGTATCTGCCGGTGTTCTCGCGTGTGCTTTCCAGGCATGGCATGTACGAGGCCTTTTAGGAATACTGAATGCCTGGGAGTTGCCGACTTCTGGGGCACCATCAACATCCTCATCCAAAACGATTACTTCTACGTCAGGCCCCAATGCTTTTTCGTTAGGTCTCGAGGCGAGCCTGAAAGTGCGCGCCGTGGTCATTTTGCTGCTTGCTTCAGCCAATGCTGGCCCACCAGGGCCCGCTTTGCACTTGGCAGACTTTTATGCGCGCCCACTCATACCACCACTCATCTTCCCCGGTTGTGTTCGCTTATTCGTCGATTCGATATCAGCTTCTGCCGCATTGTCGACCACTTTGAAAAGTTCTACCTCAACTCTTTTACAAACTCAGGGCCAATCCACTCTTATGAATGTCATTGATGCTGCTTTAACGGTGAACGACGTCTCAACATTTATCCTTACAGCCACACAACAACCCGGAGAGCACGAAACGAAACTATCGGCATCACCTGTTTTGATTACAGACTCCAACCTTCATGCACAGTATCCCGCAGAACACGTTCAACCTTGTGCACCAGTTATCTTTCTTGGCCCACAAAGCCCCCCGCAGCTTCCGAATTTCGATATAACCGATTGGACGGACGGACAATACAGCAATGACTCTGTCAAGCTTTCGACCTGGCGAACGAAATCCAGCGCGAGGGGATTCAAACATCGCGTAAGCCATGGCACAAGGACCACAACTCCTGCGTCCCCAAGCACGGTAACGGGTGATGAGATTACCGTGCATGCGCCTGCTATCTCCATGCGAGCTGGAATGTCCTTCCGTCCGGATCAGACGAAGGCTCAGCGCCATACGCAGCCTGACACCCTCGAAGCTGCTATTGTCCCAATTCACATATTCGTTGACCTAAACTCAATACTGGGTAGCCGATGCTGTTTAGCCTTTCTGGACGAACTTACAGACGCTGCCGCTGCCGTCAGTGACAGAGACAAAGCAACTTTTGAAGCAACGGTGCCAGGCATGGAGGCCGACCCAGCCTTATCTAGTCCGTCTAGGGAGACAGAGCGTCAAAGATTGGAAAGATTGGTGCTTGAAGATCTAGACCTAGATCTCAACTACCTCGTCCGTGAGCCACGAAAGACAGTGTACCGCGATTTCACCACTGTCACGCCGCCAAGAAAGGTACGCAGATGCATGTTTTGGTCAGACTGTATCATTGACCAGCCGGTTTGAAGTCTCGAAAATCTAATACATCGCAGTCCATGAAAATCACCGTGAGACTGAGTATGCTGCGGCTGCAAATCCGTTGCCCGCCTCCCCGTGGTCGCGCACAGCGATCAGGAGCTTTCGTTATCGATCTCCATAATGTGATGTTGAACTCCGGAGACGCTTCTGCGCAGAAGGGTGCGGCCAGGTTCTTAGGACATGGAATGTCGTCATCGCCTCCACCAAGATCGTCGAGTACTCGCAAACGGTTGATGTCTGTCGATTTCCAGAGATTGTTGGTTGCAGTTTCGCTGGTTGGCGAGGACCATGCGAGCGCAATACTGTCGCTGGGGCCATTGGATTCTGCCAGTGAGGGTCGCACTGACTTTAGCATGGGTTTGTCTCCGGGTACGCCTTCTAAGATCGCTCCTCTGCCAGCTCGGATAGAAATAGGTCGATCGGACGGTCCCTCGATCCCAAGTACCGTTGCCGTAACGGTCGACGTTCCTTCACTGCACGTAGAATTATCAAAGCCTTTGCTCGACGGTATGCAATTGTGGGCAGATGATATTTCTCAACTTGTGGAAGTGAATTTTGGAAGCTCTTCTTCCGAAGCAGATACAGAAAGGGCTGACAGCAAGAACCCGAGTTTAATCGGCAGTCGATTCTTTGCCAAAACCAAGCGCCATAGCAGTAAGAGCAGTATAGAAAGTAGTACCGTGGAAATAGAATCGCGTAGCGAAACAATCATCAAGGTAGTGATCTTGGAAGGTCCGTCACCCCTTGTGCTTACCATTGGAAATAGCTCATCTTGCATCTACAGTGCTCGTTGGAATTATGGTTCCTCGTGAGGACTCAAGCTTCTCTTCGAGGCCTCTGTATATCTCCGCGTCGGATGTTGACGTTTTGTTAGAATTAAAACCGGAAGGCAAAGTAAAAGAAAACCTCTCATCAACATAGTTATCGCTGACCGTCAAGAGTAGGACGAGACTGTAGTGACTCTGGCTATCATGGATATCAAGGTCCAAGATACTTCCCCAGAAAACGCTTCTATACTATTCCTTTCTCCGACCGGCCCACGTAATCTGGTCAGTAGGCTCTCTTATTTGATCTCATGCACCAATTGAAGTCCAAAATCAGTCCACAAGCCCCAAGCCACTCGTCAAGCTCCGTTTCACGTCCTTGGTTGTGCCCGAAACTACAGCCAAAGAGTCACGGATCAAGGTGACAATGTGGGGCTTTACCTACAACGCTTATACAGACATCAAGTGGATAAGTGATCTGGCAAGCTTTGCTAAAGCGCCCCCTGGAGTGAGTAATGCTATTTCAACAAGTGCGACAAAAGTTGAAAATTCTTTAGGCTTTTGAGTCCGTAATTCCCAGCGAGAGAACGCGAGTGGATGTCACCGTTCTCGAGGGCTCTGTTCGGGCTCTAGCACCCTCACATCCTGGAGCAGCCATACTCTATATTGGAGAACTTAACCTTGTAACGGATATTGTTGGTGACTCTCCGGAGTTCGCTTTCCGGCTGGCTATTCCGGCGATATCATTGCTCCTTAATGATGATATTTCGGTGAAAATTGAGGGAGGGCAGTATACCACTACTACGACAAAGGGCATGGGGCTTTGGAAGGTTGGCTATCAACATTTACCGGTGCACGTGGCTCTGAATATTATACGTAGGACGCTGGGTATGCTCTACTTTCCGAAGTAGCCAACCTGGACCTGAAGTTCAGCCGTCAAGAGACACCGGATTGTCCTCCTGATATCCGGGTGCGCCTAGTTTCACTATCTTATTCACCAAAGTGTTGACGATTGTTTAAAAGGTAAACCTCGAGAGAATCGGTGTTGATGTACACCTTTGTGCTGACACAATACAAGCTTTGGTGTTGTTCATAAGCAACTTCACATCTGCCTTCGCGCCCCCTATCGATCCGTAAGCCCCCTTGCCGTTCACTAGCTCACCCAACTTATCCTTCGATACAGTACTCCGAAACCTAAGAGAATGCCTACGACCGTATCTCAACAAGCTCCCAAAAAGAAGGGCATACTGTGTGCGTAAAGTAACTACTTTCTTTTCAGCGGGCCATTGACTCGCTTATAGCCTCTATAGACGAGCACGCCTTTCGCAGAGTGCCCGATGTTGGGCCAGCACCAGACATGATTAGCGATGACTTGCCTTCGAACTTGGATTACCTGGACGACTCATTTGGGACAGCAGCGGGTCTGCGAGAACTTCGCGATGATGACCTTGATGATTTTGGAATTGATGAATCAGAGTCGGGCAGAATAACGCCTACTCCAGGCAACCATCCCCTGGGTGTTACATCAAATGTGGGCGGAGAAACCATCAAAATCTTCCGGCCGCTGAACATCACCGAGCACCACTTTGATGCCCTACCCCCGGACGCGGCAAGCGATCATTCTGAGTAAATGCGGATCTCACATATATCATTCCCCTGGGCTAACTCGAATTGACTGACAGGCTTGGAGAAACGACGCTGAAAGTCAGAGTGCACCATTGCGATTTGGGTCTCTTCTTGTACGAAGGTTATGACTGGCCCCGAACACGAAAGACCATTGAGGAAGAGATCAAAGAAATGAGGCGGCGTTTAACGAAGATCAGGCAACTCGTTGCAACAGGGCAAACGCAGGATCCCAGCGTCGAAGACACCAGTGCTTTACTATTCAACTCTGTTTACATAGGTTTGGAGCAAGGCGTTGATGAACTAGAACCCGGGGATCTCATAGCAGCAATTGACGAGGAATTAGACGATGGTGGCGACAACGAGAGTCAGAGCTCATGGCAGTCTCTTCGGCCGCAGCCTGCAGGAAAACCTCACACACGCACCACTCGTATACATAGCAGGCGCTTGACTCGTGCGAAGGGACCAAGCATCGAGTTCAAGCTCACAGGAGTGTATGCGGAAGTTGATCAGTACCTCACAGCAGAGCCTCTGGCTTCAAGAATTTTTGCCACCGTGAAGGACCTGGAGATACTTGATCACATCAAGACATCCACTTGGCAAAAATTCCTGACTGAACTTCGCTCTGATTCCAGAGGCAATATCCGTGAGACTGATTCGAACATGGTTCGCGTAGAGCTCCGCATGGTTCGCCCTGTTCCAAGCGACCCATCAGAGGAGGCAAGATTGAGAGTCAGTGTATGCATTCCGGCTCTCCTAATTATCTCTGATCCGCAAATAGGCGAAACTTCTACCTCTCAGGCTATATGTTGATCAGGATGCGCTGGATTTCCTCAAGAAGTTTTTCAGCTTCAAAGATCCAGACAGTGCACCTGTTTCGGCGGATCCTCCTGATGGAGGCATCTACTTCCGTAAGCCCTATATTGAATTTCCATACCCCAGAAAGTCTCATTTTGCTGGTCCAGAACGAGCAGAAGTGTTCCCCGTGGATATCAAGCTAGACTATAAGCCACGGCGGGTCGACTATCGTGCGCTACGCGAAGGCAAAACCATTGAGCTCATGAACTTCTTCCACTTTGATGGATCAGAAATGACTTTGAGGCACATCACTGTGTCAGGAGTAAGGCAATCAACTCTTATTCGCCTTTACCTTGCTCAATTCGTTTAGGTCACGGGATGGCCAAAATTCTTTGACTTGTTGAACGACATGTGGACGCCGGATGTCAAGGCCACACAGCTTGTAGATGTTATTTCTGGCGTGTCTCCCATTCGTTCGGTGGTCAACGTGGGATCGGGAGTCGCAGATCTCGTCCTTCTGCCCATCGCCCAGTACAAGAAAGACGGACGCATAGTCAGAGGAATGCAGAAGGGCACTACCGCGTTTGTCAAATCAACTGCCATGGAAGCCATCAGTTTGGTTTCTCGTCTTGCGACAGGTACTCAAGTTATTCTCGAGCAAGCAGAAAGTGTCCTCGGTGGCCAGTTCAAAGATTCTATTACTGCCGAGGCTCTCCAAATTGCTCCAGAGGGCTTCTCGAACAATGAACTCGGCCTTGTAGATGAAGAAGATGTCGCGGATCTAATCAGCAAATATGCGGAACAGCCTTCGGATGTCAAAGAAGGAGTACAATCTGCCTACAGGAGCTTGCAGAGGAACTTGAACTCTGCAGCGCAGACCATTTTAGCCGTGCCAATGGAGGTTTACGAGCGTTCGGGCAACGAGGTGCGATGCATTGTTTCGAATGTCAAGGCTTCTATTCATGAGAAATCACCTCAGGGCCCTGTCCGAACCGTGATACGCGCAGTACCCATTGCGGTATTGAGGCCCATGATTGGCGCAAGTGAAGCCGTTAGTAAGACTCTGATGGGCCTTCAGAACACTTTGGATCCCAACATCCGTCACGAGAACGAGGACAAGTACAAGCATCGTTGAACACCTATTCTTCGCATAAAACACATTACCACGGAATACTGTAACATAGGGATGTATACAACTATTTAGACATGCAAAAATGATACGATGGGTAGCGGACAAGACGTAGGCCCTCGGGCATAGATCAATCGATATCCATGCCCATTGTCCGGCCTTCGCCTGCTATTAAAGCGCTTTTGGCCTTCATAGGTACTTTGATTTTGTGAAGCACCTTCTCCGACCCTGCTGATTCCACGGACATAGGTTGCACAAGAGAGACGGAAGCCTTCGCTCCCTCCATCTTTTTCTTGCGATGTGCCCGCTGCTTGTCCCTGGCTGCCGCCATTCTGAAAGCGGGCTCGTATCAATGACACCAATCATACGGTCTGAAGTAAGAACGGACCTGTGTTTCCAGAAGGCATGTTCTCTTCGCTGTTTGATCTCCCCAACGCGCTTCATCGCCTTGAGAGTAGTCGATACCAGTTCGCGATCGTAGCGAACAGGTACATTTCTCCGCTTTTCAAAGTCGATCGTGGAATCCTGAAGCATATGCATTCAGCCGCGTGCAAAAGAGATCCGGAGGAAGAAACGTACTATGGTCATCTCTTTTCCCGCTGCCTTCCGGAACGCCTTAGTCCATCTCACTTTTCTTGGATTTCGCTTCATTCTAGATGCACATTCAGTCTCGATCATTGATGCCCTTTAAACAGTAACGGACTTGAAGTTCTTATGACATCTGGACAGCAATATTTAGTGTGAACCGAATTGGCAAATGTGGCATGTACTCACTTTGAAGTGCAGAATCGGAATACCTTAGCGTCGTTTCGCACAAAGGCAGAACCTGAGGATCACCGAGATCAGAGTATAGTCTGGTGATTCAAATTGGGTATACTGACCATGACCGGGGTATACGTTGGTCGAGCAAAAGTAGCATTTCTCGATACGCATCGTAGCAGAGGAGGG
>JACXVL010000387.1:33669-63527 GCA_014898675.1 Athelia sp. TMB | reverse complement strand
GTTGAGATGAGGGCGAAGTAGCAAGGACTGCGACTCACATATTTCCAGCCTATCATATCCAAAACAACAGGATTCACGAATTGTTCAAATGCTATGGCAAGTTGGATCCAAAAATTCTTTTCTGAGCGTCAGCGAGTTACCAACATTCATCGCAGGGGCGCAAACTTGCCATAATCGCAAACCCTTTCGCGCGTATGCCGTATGGAAGAATTTCCACTGCAAATAGATGGTTAGCGAATGTAAATCTATGTCGATGGCGAGTGGCTGACAAGTATATGCAACTGTCCTATGGTTAGTGATCGTTGATGAGAACTGCAAGAAAGAGAGGCGCACTCAAAAGCGGGGTATAACAAATATCGTAGAACGCAAAGTAGATGCTGTCGATGTATTAGAATGGCGACCAGTATAAGATCAGCTTGATGGCTTACAACATAATCGGTACAGTGGCTAACGTGTAACAATTTCAGCATAGTAAGAGATATCGCAAGAAGAACAAGTACCTTTGGCAGCAGCGGTGTTGTTGCGAGCATCGAAGAGAGCAGTAGTGAGCGTCCACATCGAGAAGGCTGCAAGATCGATTGGTCAAAATGTGGCCCTTCGATGTATGACAACAAGAACTCGCCGACAAGCATGCCGATAGTAGATGTGAGAAAGAGTGCCCTGCGGCCAACCTTGTCGACAAGGAATGAACCGGCCAATGCAAACACGAGATTCCACGTCTGGGAGCAATCATCAGTACTTCAAATTGAAATAATGGCATTGTAAATGGACATACTTGTAAGCCTCCATTGATAATAGTCTTTGTGTTGATGCTCGTGATTCCGATCCCATCCAGTACGAGCGATAAGTAGTACGAAACGAGCCCGTTGCCGCTATGTTGCCCTTGTTCAGTGTATTCCCTTCCAGAAGGAACATGACATACCTCCATTGCGAGAACAGGGCCAGTGCACAAATAATCCTGAGCCTTTTCAAGTTCCCGCGTGTGGTCCACAGCTGCCAGAAATTGTACTTCTTGCTAGCCTCCTTCTCGAGTTTGAGGGCATGTCGAATTTGAGCCATCTCAAATATCACTATGCTATCTCGCTCGGATCCATTATTTGAGTGGTATCGGGCCAGAATTTTGGATGCTTCAGATTCCTGTTGGCCCGTCAGAACGGCGTAAGGAGCACTTAAGGACGGAAGCTCACCAGTCCCTTGGAGACGAGGAACCGTGGACTCTCGGGAATAAACCTATATGGGAAACGTTAACAAGAAATTCGAACGACATCTAGGTTAAATATGCACCAAATGAGACATATCTGCAGGATAGGGCCAATCGCCTGCAATAATGTCGGGACTTTCCATGTCCACTCGGAAAGGCCGCCCAGATTGAATGCAGCGTAACAAGCCCAAGAAGCTGCCAGCAACGATTAACATGAGGAATCATAGCCCATTGAATAAGCGACAACTCACATATAATACTTCCGCCATACCACAAAGAATTGAACATCGACGTGATCTTTCCTCGCTACACAGACAAGTCAGGATACGCTAATATGTGAACAGATACGGTACTGACCTGCGTTGGATATGCTAACTCGGCGATAAGCAGCGGGGCAGCATTGGTCAACAAGGTCACTCCAAAGCCAACTGTTTCGATGCGTTGATGATCGATCGGGTATGCATTCAGATATGATACGCACTTATAATTCTAGAACCAACAAACATGACCCGAGATATCGCTAGCCCTTGCAATATGACGCCACACTACAGGATCGTCGTGTTCAGCTGAAGAGTTCTGCTCGAGAATGCGCAGCCTACCAGAATAATAACCGAGCCAACAAATAAAGTCATCCGACGACCAAATCGGTCGGAGATGAAGGGGCTGAACGGGAGGGCCTGGTAGAAATGAATAACAACGAACTAGCAGCATAACAGATGAGGCTTACCACGACGCCGCCAATGTTTTGAGCTGAATTAATCAACCCTGAAATATATATATGTAAGTGGGCGTTCCTTGTCAACTTCACAAGGCCTTGCTCACCTAGAATTTTTCCCTCAGGCATGTTGAAGAAATTTTGCCATGAAGGTAGAATTTGTAAGCCTGAGGGTGATGTTGTTAGCGATCTGTGACGCTCTGTGCGCTCGTATCCTCACCATTAACGAGCGAAGAATCCAATCCATTGATAGGTGCGGACAGCAATGGAAGAATTAGCGAGATATTAAGAAGCAACAATCCTTGAAAGCCGGCGGGAGTGAGTCAGTGACAGAAGGACACTGCTATTGGTCATCCTACCGCGATTATGCCACCAGTACCCGCTGTGGAGGTGAGGTCCCAAAGTCCACGCAGGAGGTGGTGTCATTCTGGACAGTTTGTGTCTAGTCAGAGACAGCGGCAAGTGCTGAGTGGATTTAAGGAGAAGGACAGGAGGCGACGTTATTAATTCATCACTCATAAACGGCCGGAGTCGCTTCATATACAAAATCCAGCGAGAGATTGCCCACAGTGCCGGCAATGGCTCACAACTATACCTCCGAGCCGACGGTGAAACGCTAATTTTCAAGGCACCGTGACCGGTAGTAAAAACACAGTTGGAACTGCTAGTCTGCGGTCAGGGTCATGAGGGCTCCTATTGGACCACCAGCTTTGATGCCTGGAGAAATATGGCACTGTGGGGAACGCGGGGAAGCCAAAGGCAGCAGATGTGCGATGCGTCGGAACCGCCAGGTGGACAACCAGTTGATCATGGACTTAGACAAGTTAGACGCGCAGGGATGTCGGATTTTTATAATATCTCCTTGATATCTCCGCGCCTCGGAATTCCAACCTTGACAAAGTGTAATTTGCCAATTCTGGTATTTTCGTATTGACAAGAGACTGCCGTCGAGGACCTCAGAAGACCAATTGATCATGAATCGAATCTTCGATAGCAGAAAGCATTTAGTACGACAGCCTGAAGTTCGGCGCAGTAATCAGGTATAATCACGCCCAGTGCTGAGACAAGGAACACAGGCGGAATAAAAAAAAGTCATCTGCAGCGGTTCCCCAGCATGGCCCTGATCCCCTGGGTTATTAGAGGCAGAGTCAAGTTAGCTACCGCTGCTGTATATTGTGTTTGAAAGAAACACTCACAAACCGTCCAACAGACCCGTCATTTGAATGCCAGTTTAGAGTGATTAGAGTTAACAGTCACTCAGTAAGCGGAGTGTGGGAATTATGCAATCATGACTGAGGCTACCAGTATCGCTATGGTCGTGTGCCCAAATTATGGACTGCAAGATGGCGTTCAAGTTGGCGCACCGAGCTACGATATACCTCATAGTCCTATCAAATAACGACGGTATTAGCGCAGGTCCTGGCTCTCATCGCCGCCAGCTGATAGCATCAAGAAGTTTCCAATGACTGCACGCTACACTGAATCACGAAGCCTGAACGCGGGGCCCCAAGTACTCGCGTTCGAGCGATGATCACGTCTGATCTTCGGGATAGAAGGCTGGCGAGACGCTGTTCCTGGGCCCCTTTGCCTATGCGCGGGATCCTCGACAGACCGCTTGGGAAAACGGTGAAAAGAGGCAATGGCGGGTGGGTCCACATGGTGCCGATATACGCCCGCTGCCGCGGCGATTGGGTGATCCTCGTCTGCTCTGCCCGCGCACCCACGGAGAACTGTCGCGGTAGGTTCAGCTCACACACAGAAGAAGGTTCGCACCTGTGATGCGCGTTCTGGGGTGTACTCTGCGGGTTTCAGGTGGGGTCCGGGCGTGGCGGTCGAGCTGGCCTGAGAGTGCGAAAAGACGTCTGCGTTCGATCTGTATTGCTAAGCTTAAGCATGATGGCGAGGGAACAGCAACAGAGTCGTCTCACGTCCGAGGCGTCGGCTCACGCGTACGGGGTCCTCGGCGCCGCGTTCAGAGCGCCGCCTGGGCGAGCGGGTGTAAGCCGCAAGCCTACATGAGTAAACTGGTGAGGCTTACCAGGGCTTACCACCGGGTCCTCGGCTCACGTCTGGGTCCTCGGCGCCGCTCAGGGCTCCGCATGCATGCCCGAGCTCTGTAAGCTGGCGAGGCTACGAGGGACATCCGTTGTCATGTACACCGGTGCAGCCGCGGCGCGTCGTCGTGCGGACTCTGGAGGCAGGGTACATCGCACCATGTGCACAGCAGGTCGCGACGCGCGCTGGTGGTGTAGGGTGGTGTATGTGCTTGTTTGTAGTGGGCGCTCATGCACCATGTGCACAGCAGCTCGCGACCTCTCGCGATGCGCTGGTGGTGTACCGGTGTATGTGCGTGTTTGCAGTTGACGGTCCAGATCTGAAGATCTGGCGCGTCAGGATGCGTCAGGCTGTGGCGCGCCTAAGAATCCTAGTCCACGCCGATTTGATATCACGAGGCACGAGCTGCACAAGGTTGAAGAGAGTCCATCGATGCGTTCTGCCTTTGGGAGATCGAACCAGTCTCCGTTGCTGCTTGAGGGCGGAAGAGGAGTTGAAGAAATAAGAATCGTGATGAGCAATGGACATACAAATTGTGCTCCCGTCGCCCCTCGCGTTGTTCAAGTTGGACTTGTTCAGCATTGCTAGAGCCGGTCGCCAAATGTCAGGAATTGCGAGTGACCGAGACTCATAACTCCATTCAGACCAAAGTATAAGGCATGACAAGAAGGCATATCATTAGGAGACTCCAAGTTGTCGTGACGTGAACGTAGCTATATACAAGCAAGCAATATATATGCACATCCCGACCAACAGCACATGTCGACGGAGCCCTAACGCGTGGTATGCCCAGCCAGCCCCACCAGAGGAGGAGAGGAGGAACGGAAGAGTCCATGGGAAACCATCTAACGAGCGTGGGCGTGCGAACACAGGATTATCTGATGTGGTGTTATAACAGAGAACAACAGACGGTCCGGAAGGGCATAGGAATGAAAAGACAAGAAGATGAAGTGGATTAGAGTACTTATTGCGAGAAGATGCGAGCGCGGACCGGGCAAAGAACGGAAGCGAGCTACTGTGGTATACGAAGCTCACGGGCAGCAATGATGTTCCTCCTGCTGAAAACAGGCCGGAACAGGCGCGAGTGGGCGTCTAGGCAAGGATGGCCATGACGGCCGCGCCAGCGACGGCGGCGGCGCCCATGCTCGCGATGTTCATGCCGGCACCCGAGGACTTCGACGACCCGGCGGCAGTGGTCGTTGCGGCAGCGGCAGACGAGGCGCTGTCGGAGGTATTAGCAAAATGAACAACGGGGCTCGGAGAAAACCGCTTACGAGGAGGCCGAGGACGCGCTGGAGACGGACGAGATGGACGACGCCTTGGAGACGGACGAGGAGGACGAGGCCACGGCGCTGGTCGAGACTGTGGAGGCGCTGCTGACGATGCTGCTGGGCGCGACGCTGGCGCTCGAGGCTCCCGCACCCGTGCTCGCGAGCGTGGAAGATCCCGACGCGCTACCGGAGGCAGACGCGGTCAAGCAGCTGGAAGCTGGAAGGGCATGAGCAAGAGTGCGGAAAGGGACGCGGTTCAGTACTCACAGCCGGGCTGGATGGTGACGGGGGCTGACGACGCGGTGGCACCGGTGCTATCACGGAGAGTGAGACCGATGGAAGTTCCTAGAGAAGCGGGTTAGAAGCAGCACAGCAGCCGAGGCACAGCTGACATACCAGCCGCGAGGTTGGTGGACCATGTGTAGGAGGTGCCGGTCTGGGTGCCCAGGCTCTCAAGAGCAGCAGCGCTGGGTTGGTTGCCGGGGAGGATGCTGGAGGATCATTTAGTCATGAATTCTATTGAGTCATGCCGGCAGAACTCACCTCTAAAGGGAGAAACGAGGCAGAAAAGCGCGTTAGTTGACTTTTGAGTTACATATGATGTCAACCACAAACCAAGAAGTAAGGGGCTGAATCGCGTCGACGTCAGCGCAGTAAAGAGGGAAGTGGCGACGGGGACTTACGGGTTCCTCCGGACCAGGAGAGCAGAGTGGGCTCGCACTCAACGACGTTGGCGCTGGGTCCCCAATGAGTTTTCGTCGGAACCGAACAAGAAAAAGCGCTGCTTACGGGGTGGCGATGGTGAGGGTGCTCTGGGCAGCGGCCACGGCGGCGAGGGCGAGGAGGACGGCGAACGACTTCATGGCGAATAAGAGGAAGAAAAGGGGAGAGGAGAAGGGGTATGGATAAGCAAAGGGGAGAGGGAAGCTTGGCTGGCAACGGCCGTTGAACGCCCGCCTTTTATATACTGATGCGTGACCCGAAATCAGGTCATATATTAGCCGCGCGGTGCCTTCTTTAGCTCACGATTGTGGCGAAATCAGCGATCTTGCACCGAATCTTCCGTAATGTTCTACATTTTGCCCCTGGCCCTCGGCCGGCGCGCCTATTCCTGTCAGCCACAGCCAGCCACCCTCGTCATGCCCAGCCTCCTCGGCGCGCAATACAGGCGCTGCGCAGCGTCGAGTGGTTTGCGCGTTGTTCCAACGAGTTCGTGATTGTTGTTGATGCAGGGCAACCGACTTTGCAGCCGAATGTCACCGGCACAATTGGTCACTCATCAGACATATGTCCAGAGATGTCCAGAACCTCAAAATAGGTGTCCCGATGCTGCGGCGCACGCGCGACCTGATAACCTGCACCTGACAGGGTGAGAGTCGGCACACCGTCACGCTGCTTACGCTTCTCCAAGAAACCAAGAAATATACACAAAAAATACACAGCCCAAGGGTATACATACGCCCGCCCAACCCGCAGCCAAGTCAATCCAAGATGCGCACAGTCGTCATCAGCCCATAATGGTCGCTCGCGAACTGGCCCTGCGCCGTGCGCACGCCGATCCCGATGCGCGTCGGCTTGTCCACGCTAAATCCGCCCGCGCCCGCGCAGTACAGCACCTTGTCCAGCCGCCCCGGCGGGAACTCGCACTCGGGCTGGTACCCCCACGTGTGCGCGTCCTCCTCCTCGTCCTCGGGCGCCGCGTGCTCGTCGAACGCGTCGATCAGCCCGACGCGCGCGGGGAGGTCGCTGTCCGACGGGCTGATCGCGTTCATGTCCCCGCACACGATCCCGCCCACCAGGTCTTCGTCTGCGAGCGCGTCCGCGACGAGCTCGAGCTGCCGTGGCCGCAATTGTGCGCCGGGCGAGGGCAGCGACTCCAGGTGCGTGTTCGCGACGCGCAGCTTCACGTCGCGGCTCGCGTCGTGCGCGGGCCGGTACCCGGGCAGGCTGAGCTTGAGGTCGACCACGAGCGCGTTGCGGTTCATGTACGACTCGTACACGATCGAGTTCACCGCGCAGACCGGCACCGTGCGCGAGACGAGCGACACGTTCCCGTAGTACGCGCCCTCGGGCCACTCCTCCATCTTCTTCGGCGCGACGACGAAGAACTGCTGCACCCACGCGTCGTCGAAGATCAGCCTAAACGAGTCCTGCCACCACGCACAAACACACACGTCAATCAGCGCGTGCCCGCCACGCCAAAATCAGGCTCGCTATAGCTCACCCGGTGGATCTCCTGCAGCAGCACGACGCACGGGTGCGGGCGCTCGCCCGCCTTGCACTGCAGCACGTCGCGCTGGACGTGCGCGAGCGCGGCCTTCAGGCGCGCGCGCACGTTCGGCGTCGAGAAGTCGATGTTCCACGTCACTATCTTGATCGCGGTGGGCAATGGGGAGCCGGGCAGGATCTTCGCGGACTTGGACGTCTTGCGCCAGGCCTTGTGCCGCGCGGAGTAGCGCGCGGCGTCGATCTCCTCGAAGCGCGGATCGGCCATTCTGCGTTGTCTTTTTGAGCGAACGAAGTGCCCGCGGGAGTCTAGTGAGTATTGCGAGCTGGCGGAGTCGGAGTAGCGCGCGGAGGAATCAGAGTCCTCGTCGTTGAGTGGCGGGGGCGCGAGCAGGGCAGGGTCCAGGGGGGCGTCCGCGAAATCAGGAAGAGGAGCCAGCTGCATCCGATCGGAATATATACTGTACCACTCGCTGACCTACAGCCCGGGCGATAGATAAAGTGGACCCATCGCCTCGAGGCGCATTTCTTTGCGCAATCACACGGGCTGGATCCGACCTGGCTCCGGTCTCACACCCACTTGAATGACAGCGACACCAGCCTGCAGGCACTGGGCAGCCAGGTCCGCGCTCCGAGACACCATATCCAGCAAAAAACGCGAAAAATGCACAAAACACGCTGCAGAGGGTGCACCAATAGCATTATTGAGACGCCGCAGGGCGCCTCCATATAGATTATCGATTTCTACTTGCTCCATGGCTATAGGGGGCTAGGCTGCTGCTAATCAGGTGTGCGCATGCGCGCTCAGAGCTCACCCATGGCGCGCTCGACCGTCTCCTTGACCTCCTCCGCCTGCTCCGCCGCAAACGCCTTCAGGATGTTCAGCTTCACCTTGATCTCGTCCAGCTTCGCGCTCGCCAGCCCGCCCTTGCCCAGGATCTTCGCCAACCTGCCACAACACCACACGTCAGCACCGCGGAAATAAGATACAGGCATAGGCAGCACCACATACCGCTTCGACTCGCGCTCGACGTAGTCCTCCGCGCCCGCGCGGACCTTGTCCATCACGCGGATGTAGTGCGCAGACGCGACGCCAGCCTCGGCGGCAAGCGCCGTCGCCTCCTTGTAGAGCGCGTCACGTGCACTGGTGCTCGCCGCGGCGAACTGGGTTGCGAGCGCGTCGAAGGAGGGGAGGCGCCCGGCCTGTCAAGCGTTTCGTAATCAGCACGGGAGAAGGAGAAGGGGAAAGGAGGGGGGAAGCTTACGAGCTCGTTGAGCCCGCCGCCGACGGCGCGGTGCGTCCCGCACTTCTCGTTCAGGAACTCGGTGAAGGCCGCCTCGGTGCGCCCGCCCTCGTAGTCGAGCACCTCGCCGCCCTTGGCGAAGAACTTGATGGTCGGGAAGGACTTGACGCCGTACTCGGCCGCGAGCGGCTTGTTGAGCGCGTCGTCCGCGTCGACGTTCGCGACCACGCACTAGAGTATTGTTAGCGGGGTATATTGGGGGTAAAGGGAACGGGACGCACATCACTCTCGCCCTTGAAGTTGCGCGCGACTGCGGCACGTCAAGTTAGCAGGTAGTTAGTGTGAGGGTTGCGTCAAGACTCACCCTCCTCGTACGCGGGCTTCATGTTCTTGCAGTGCCCGCACCACGGCGCCGTGAACGAGACGAGCACGTTCTTCGACTCGTCCAGCGCCGTCTCCGCGAAGGTGTGCGCGTTCAGGATGAGCGTCTCGGGCGCGGGCGGGGGCTTGATGTTCGACTTGACGCCGGTCTTGGCGGTGATGCTGCACGGGGACGGGGTCAGCGGCGGTATAATCAGATTCAGATAGCGGGCGGCTCACAATGCGGAGAGAGCGTCGAGGTCGCGGCCGCCCTCGTAGGGCTCGGCCTCGCCCTCGGCGTTGAACCACTTCAGCGCTGCAAGACGGGACAATCAGCATTGATGTTGCGACGGGGAGCGTGCGGGCGCTGCTCACTGGGGAAGCCGGTGACGCCGAAGCGCGAGCCCAGCGGGCGGCCTTCGCCGTCCGCGTCCACTTTGGCGATGACGACCTTGTTCTTGGCGTGCGTGAACGCATTCGCGAGCTCCTCGTAGACGGGCGCGAGGTTCTACACGCGAATGAGCACGGCAACACGCAGATAACGAGCGACGTACCTTGCAGTGTCCGCTAAACAGCCGCAACCAACACAGTCATTAATCAGCAAACGGTGGGCACAGCGCGACGTACCACCAGGGCGCAAAGCTGCAACGCAGGCTCGTCAGCGCAGTTTCTCACGTGCGGAGGGGTGGGGCACTCACAACTCGACGAGGCCCGGCGTGCCGTGGCCGATCACGGTGTCGAAGTTGTCGGGGACGAGGTCGACGACGTTGCTGTGCGAGTGCGCGGGCGCACCAGGGGGCCCGTGCGCGCGCACGGTCGCGAGGATGGCCGCCAGGGCGAGCGGGAGGGAGAATCGCATGTTATTGGTGTTTTTGGCGGGCGCGGGGATGGTGTGGTGGGGTGGCCTGCGGTGTGGTTATGAGGGAAAAGGGAAGTGACGTGGAGCTGGAGGCTCGGGCTTAGTAAACGCGCCCGTGTCGCTAATTCGATTTGCTTTGCAACTTGTTCGTCCATGCTGTGTGCATCGCATTCCATATTTCTTATGTTTCATGACTATTTCGCGGTACAAACATTGCCCAGCTTGGCCAGGTAGCTGCTACGTCGTTGGCTTACTCACCGCTGGGGTCGACGGTGGCATCGCACATGCCCGGATTGCCATTTGCGGACTCCCCCTGACGCTGATTTTTCGCTCTGAATCAGCTTGCTTCATCATCTTCGCGGACCCGGAGGAACATTCTTGACTCAATCGCCCGTATATCAGGCTGCGGCGAGCCAGCAGACCAACCCAACACCAAAAACCCTAATCGGATCACACGCACATCAATGGCATCCGCGCACGCAGACGACGTCGATCTCGAGGAGGACGAGGGCGATCAATTCATCGACGAGAGCGACGTGCTCGCGGAGGTCCCGGACGACGGCGACCGCCCCATGGATGACGACGATGACGACGACGGCGAAGGCGAAGACCACCACGACGCCGAGATGGACGCGGACACAGAGGACACCTCCGAGCAGGCCTTCCCGAACCACGCCAAGTCCGTCTTCGCGATCGCCGCGCACCCCACCGAGCCGCTCGCGGCCTCCGGCGGCGAGGACGACCTCGGGTACCTGTGGGACATCACCGACGGCGCGGTCGTCGCGCGGCTGAGCGGGCACACGGACAGCGTGACGGGGACGGCGTTCAGCGCGGACGGCGAGCTGCTCGCGACGGGCGGCATGGACGGGCGCGTGCGCGTGTGGCGCCGCGTCGGGCGCGCGGACTGGCGGACGTGGGAGTTCCTCACGGAGCTGCAGGGCCCGGACGAGGTCATGGTGCGCCCCGCTCGTTCGTCAGTGTGGATATAATCTAATCTCATGGAGGGCAGTGGCTGCGCTGGCACCCGAAGGGCAGCGTGCTGCTCGCGGGCGCGAACGACTCGACCGTGTGGCTCTGGCAACGTAAGCCCCCCTCCCCCCCTCCCGATACCGCACGCCGCTCACGCAGATCCAGTGCCGTCGGGCAACACGATGCAGGTCTTCGCGGGGCACACCGCCCCCGTCCAGTGCGGCGAGTTCACCCCCGACGGTACGTCCCCCCCTCCTCCCCTTCCCGCTCTCCTAACAGACCGGCATTATAGGCAAGCGCATCGTGACCGCCGACGCAGAAGGCACGCTCATCCTCTGGGACCCGCGCGCCCCCGCGCCCCTCCTCAAGCTCACCCCCGCCGACGCGCGCTTCGACCTCGGCGGCATCACCGCGCTCGCCGTCAACCCCGCCTCCAGCCTCGCCGTCGTCGGCGGCGCCGCCGGCCAGCTGCGCGTCGTGTCTTTGAGCAAGGGCAGCGTGGTGGGCGCGCTGGGCGGGCACGCGGAGGGGGATAGTGTGGAGGCGGTGCAGTTCGTCGACCTCGCGGGCGCGGGGGGCGCGGCGGGGGTGGTGGTCACGGGGGGCACGGACGGGAAGGCGTGTATTTGGGATCTGGGCACGATGCGCCTGCGCGCGACGCTCGAGCACGGGGTGAGTGCCTTCTCCCTCTCCCCTCCTTTCTCGTCTCGTTTTCGTTTCGTTTTGGGGGCGATCGCTGATTTGGGACAGGACGCGGTGACGACGCTGCTCGCGCACCCCGCGCCGGAGGGGCACATCCTCGTCTCGGGCTCCGCCGACGCGAAGCTGCGCACGTGGGACGCGCGCACGGGCGCGCTGCTCAGGACGCATTCCGGGCACCAGGGCCCGGTGCTGGGCGCCGCGCTGGGGCTGAAGGGCGATGTGGTCATCAGCGCGGGGGACGATGGGGTTTGTCTGGTGTTTACGACGCTGGAGTGAGGATGTGTTTGTGTGTTGAGCGGCTTTTCTGTCTTACTTATTTGTAGAGTTATGTATGGGTTCGTCCTGGAAATCGAGCGTCGAGGGCCTGGAATTCGAACTATCCTGTACAATATTCATAGCCCCTCGAGCTCGAACCCGAAGTGCCTCGTATCGTCATCACGGATCAAAGTCAATCGGGGTGTTGTACATAGTTCAATTTAGCAGATTATAATACATCGATCGCTCAGAGCTCGCCCTTGGAGGCGAGCTTGGCCTCCGTCTTCGCCTTCGCGTCGTGCTTGGCCTTCTCCCTGTCAATCGCGTCCAACTGCCAAAACCCGTCAGTACGATTCGAACGCAAAGACGTCACGAGGCTACTCACGCCCTTGGACTCGAAGATGTGGTCGATGAAGCCGCCGGCGAGGCCGGCCGCGAGCTCGACGGCCTTGGCGTGGTTGACGGGCTTGCCCTCCTTCGCGACGTGCTTCTCGTACGCGTGCGCAGCCTGCGAATAACTCGGTCAGAGGGGCGATAACGATGAGTAAGGAGTAAGGGGGCGCACGGCAAAGGACGCAGCGGAGACGAGGAGCTCGTGCGAGATGGACGCCTTGTGGCCGCTCGTGACCTGCTCGTGGGCCTTGGCCTCGTCGGAGTCGTGGGAGAACCAGTCGGGCATGGTGTATGTGTAGTAGTGGTGGGTGGGGTGTTTGGTAGGGGGTTTTGGAGATCTAATCAGCTGGGTATGTGGCTCTTATAGCTGCGCGGGCGGGCGTGGGAACGCTGGCGTCGTCATCGAAATCGTGCAATGTGCATGGGACGTGGATGCGATGCCCATCTGCCGCCACCGCTGGCCGAGATGGCGGATTGCGGTGTGATCTGTCGTCATACGCCCCCATGGCCAGCGCCGGCACTGCAGGGATGGAGACCCAAAGAATCGCGTAGCTTGTAGCTGCCGAAGGCGATACAATCTCGCAATCACCGCGCGATGAGTACCTGATCTTGGAGAAAGCACAGTGACGATGTGGCGCGGAAACACGTGGGTCGCGTCGGATGCTTGCCTTTTCGGGCGGAGTTGTTGGAGTTGCTGAGGCGCCGCTTGCACTGACTTTACGGCACGGTGTTCAAACAAATTCAGAGAAAGAGAGAGAGAGAGTTGCGCTAGGGAATGAAAGGCATACGAGAAGGCTCACCGTTGTCTTGAGCCTCGAGCTGTGTCTGGCGATCCAGGGACCAGGGACCGAGTGGGCGCATCAGACTGGCAACTGCTTGCCGGCCGATAAGGACCCCATAGGTAGATCACCGCGGCCGTTTGTTGAACGAATGATAGTGGTAGCAGCGCCCAACGTTAAAATCATACCAATGGAAGTTTCTTGAAACAAAAGGGCAAGGCAAAACCAAAATGTCCATAACGCCAGTGTGGCGTTATGTCACGCTTGATAGGAAACTCGTGAAGTGGGGGGGCAAGCAGCTTGTAGTGACTACTGTCATTTTCACTTTCCTTGAATGTACCCAAATCAGCACCCCACGAATCAAGCTGCGAAGACAGCTTCACTCGAAGCAGCGATCTGCCACATCACCCCCTGCGATGCAAGCACCCCGCAGCTACCGACTCCAGTACAGGAGCCACGGAGAATGGTTCTCCAGCCAAGCCGCCAACTAGCGGAAAAGAGACAGAGAGCCTGGGCTCGGTCGGGTATGTGCTGCTGAGGTGAACGAGCACGGTGCTGGGTAAGACGGTGTTTGTTGGGCTAGCGCCGAGGCAGCCAAAGCCAAAGAGGGAGACTGAGAACGCGGCTGGGCTGGGCATCCTGGAATGGGCCTGGCAGCTTCAGGGGGAGGCAGTAGTATTGGGTGTGCCCGGCGTGTGCGTCGTCTCACTTGCTGTGTAAAGCTCAAGGCACAATCATAGGGTCCGCCAGTCTGCGTCGATTACATTCTGGGTATCATCTGATACGGTGAAGTCGGCGTTGGACCACGGGATGCGCGCCATCCTGTTCAGGGCAGAAACCTGAGCGATTTTGGGCGATTTTTTGGGGTAGATTATACGCGACAGCTCGCCCCAGTGGTTTGGAGTTCATCGAACCTGCACTAAACTTGCTGTGAAGCATGAGCTACTCACAGCAATCGGATGTCTCTGAGTTGTCACAGCAGAGGTCAGGCTTCCATTTTGGGTCCTAATAGTAGAAGCCTTTTCCTAAAGCTGGTGAATGGGTGAATGTATTGATCGAGACTCCTAAGGGCTTGATGCTCCCGAAGATCAGTGCCACGCCAAAGAGGTTGAAGAAGAAGCAGTCATCATTTACGCCAGTTTATCCAGGGATGATAGTATAAAGTTATATGGATCTCAGATGGGATCTGTTGCAATGAGTCCAGCGGGCCCATTGATTGACTGTCAGAAGAGAAAGAAAATGGGATTTGACATGAACTTGAAGTTTGTTGAAGTTTGTTGACCCAACTTGACAATGACAGGGGCTTCCGATCCTCACGTGCAAATTCTCAACCACGCGACTAACGCGCCTTGCCTCAAGCTAAAGGGTATCTATCATCACCGCCCCTCATCTACATGAACAACACGAAGCTCGCCAAAGAGCGACGCGAGCTCCGCCAGCAGCTCGACAACGCCCTTAAGGAGGACGACGATCCCCTCGCCGCCTACGACCAATTCGTGAAATGGACCGTCAAGAACTACGCCCCGGGCGACAGGGCGTCCGGGCTCCGCGACCTGCTCGAGGAGGCCACGAACAAGTTCAAGGACGACTCGGGCTACAAGTCGGATCTCAGATACCTCAAGCTCTGGTGCCAGTATGCCCAGCTGGTCGAGACGCCGCTTGCGGTATTTGCGACGCTGATGGAGAGTGACATCGGCGGGCGGTTCGCGCTTTTGTACGAGGATTACGCAAAGGCGCTGGAGGCCGAGGGCCGGTGAGTGCTTGGCTGATGCACTCGTACCCCGATCTCTGAATGTGAGCAGCCACCAAGACGCGGATCGCATCTATCGCCGCGGTATCAAGCGCAATGCGAGGCCGGTGGAACGACTCAAGAAGCACTACCAAGAATTCCAGGCACGTCCGTCATCCTCCACAGCACGCGCAGCACCGGTGCCGGCAGCCCCGTCGTCTTCATCATCATCCAAACCCGCACCAAAACCATCTGCTCCGTCCCAGGACCCCTTCGTGCACATATACGCGCCCGCAGGCCCCGGGCGGCGCCCCGAGCGGCTCCGCTTCGACCTCACCCTCCTGCTCACGGAAGACGGCACGGAGTACTGCGCCGCGGAGGCGCGCGCGCGCTCCATGGGGCTGCTGGGCAAGAAGTGGGCGCCGCCGCCGGAGGCCGAGAGCGCGCCATCGCACGCCGGGGGGCGGCCGGGCGGGACGACGACGAACACGCGGAAGAGCATGGGCGTGCGCTACGAGCCGACGGTCACGATCAACACGAAGGAGGCGCTGGCGGACGTGTTTGGGATGTACAACTCGCCGGAGAAGACGCTCAAGATCGAGAGGCCCGGGAGCAAGCACGCGCCGGTGAAGAAGATTGAGCCTCTGACGCCTGCGCCGTCATTGAGGCTGCCACGCGTCGATGAGAATGCCTCTGCGCAGAAGACGCCTGGTGGGTGCAATTAGGTTTCTGCGATGGCGTGCTAAATCTATAATTCGCAGCGTTCAAGCCGTTCGTGGACGAAAATGCGAAAACACCTGGTGAGTTTGGTGGAATTGGCGTTGGTTCATACTCTAATGCGATGAATAGCATTCAAGCCATTTGTGGACGAGAACGCAGGCCGAAAAGAAAACACCACACCCGCCCCAAGTGTAAGTTTGTATATTCTCATTCGTATTCTCTTAAACCTCATCCTCTTTCCGCACAGTTCAAGCCATTTGTGGACACCGGGTCGATGGTTACTCCTAATGTAGGCAGACAAGCCTTCTCTTCGAAGGACTCTGCAAATCCAACTCCCTCATCTGCCAATCGCCCGCGGCTCGTCGACAAATCCAAGCCCAGTGCCCTTCAGTCTGTCGCAGAAGATGGCGCCAACCAGAACGTCTTCTCCAAAGTCTTCACTCCCAAGGGTTCGCCCAAAGACGTGTTTTCCGAAGACCTCAAACCAGAAGCCCCAATTCAGAATGAGCCTGTAAATGTCTTCCAGGCTCCTGGAGCAGATTTCGCTGTACCTGTCTTCAGCCGCCCGCCTGAACGAGGCTTCAGCGTGTTCACGCCCAAATCGACCACCTTCGCGCCGTTCGTGGACAGCGAGGCCCCAAGAGATGCGTTTGCCGAGAGGACGCCATCTCATCCATCGCAAATCGACGACGAGGCTGAGGTGGACGAGGAGGCATATTCAGAGGAGTCGTACCAGGAGGGGGAGTACCAGGAGGAGTCCGCGGAAGGGGAAGCGCACACGCCAGACGTCGAGGAATCGCCTGCGTATGCGGTCCCGCTGGGTGGCCGATTCGGGCAGTTCAACGTCATGACGCCTATAACTGAGCGAACTTACGACTTCAGCACACGAGGGATGCCTACACCGCGGGATGAGAACGCTGTTGAAGCCGCGGAACGGCTGGCGGCTGAGCTTAGGGAAGACGAAGAACACGCTGGCCGGGCTGGGCTCCAGCGTATGGCCGAATCCGACTCGTCCTCTTTCACGTCTTTTGATGAGCTGGAGGAGCCTGCGCAGCCCTTTAGAATTTCCGACGGGCACACTATTCCTGTGGACATTGATGCGATGGAAGAGCGAACGGGCGCGCTCAGTATGATGGACACACTCAACATACTCTCCTCTTTCAAGCCGTCTAACCCTTGTAACCCTTTCGACGGGCCTATTGTGTCAAATTTGTTATCACAAATCCCAAGCGGTGGTGGCTTCTTCGACTTGCGGAACGAGGACGCAGCGCTGTTCGACGGACTGCAAAAATTTGCGCACAAAAAGGCACGGCAAAGTGGAAATTCTAGTTCAAGGAGCGTCCTCAGTGATGCTGGCTTCGCGTTAACACTTGGGGATCGCAATTTTACCGTATCTGAAAAGTTGGGGGAAGGCGGGTTCGGAGCGGTATTTTCTGCAACTGAAGCAAAGGATGATGAAGAAAGTTTTATTGAAGATGAAGACGAGGACGAAGACGGTCCGAAGATGTTCGCTATCAAAGTGGTAAAGCCGAGAAACCTATGGGAATTCCATATCCTTCAGCGAGTTCATCGCGCCCTTCCAACTCATATCCGGCAGTCTGTCGTTCTTCCCCATGCACTATACGCGTACCGAGACGAAAGCTTTCTCATCCTTGATCTCTGCCCACAAGGGACGCTCCTCGACACGGTCAACCGCGCAAGCCAGATAGGAGTTTCGCAGCAGGGGGCATGTTTGGACGAACTTCTCGTGATGTTCTTCGCGATAGAGTTGATGCGTTTCCTCGAAGGCATGCATGGCGCTGGATTCATACACGGTGACCTCAAGATCGACAACTGTTTGCTCCGCCTGGAGGAAGTGCCTGGAGGTCCTTCGGGATTGTCCAGCATCTATTCGCCACTTGGGGAGCAAGGCTGGAACTATAAGGGCATCAAAGTCATTGATTTCGGACGCACGATCGAGACTGGGCTGTTCCCGGCTGGGCAGCAGTTCGTCGCAGACTGGCCTGTTGACGGCAAGGACTGTCTCGAGATGCGGGAGGATCGACCGTGGACATATCAGGCGGACTATTACGGCCTTGCTGGTGTCGTATATTGTTTGCTCTTCGGCAAGTACATCGAGGCATCATCAGTAATAACGGTCTCTTCGGAAACCGGGTCTGCACCACGATTGAAGATTGCAACGCCTCTCAAGCGATACTGGCAGAGCGCCATATGGACCAACCTCTTCGACATGCTACTGAACTCTGGTGATGTTCGGGCAGGCGGGGAGCTTCCTCTTTGCAAGGAACTGGGAGCAGCGCGAAAAGAGATGGAGAGTTGGCTGCAGGCAAATTGTAATCGCAGCAGTGGCACTCTGAAGGGCTTACTAAAGAAGATCGAGTTATCTGTGTATTCTCGTTGATCCAAACTTGTTATCTGGGTCTATTATGTGACAGTGATCACACATACCTTATTCTACGCGATGCTGCTCGCTAGTTATATGTATTGCCACTTTGTTTCCCATTTTTGCACCCTCGCAAGTCGAACGGCATTTGACTTACAAACCTTTGATTTGGAGAGCGACATAAACTACAGCTTCTCCTTTACCAGTTGAGCCAATACCCCTTGTTCGATGGTTGTCTCCCATAATTCGACTTTTGCTCTGTCAATCTCTCCAACCAACTGTCTGCGCCGTTCCTTCGCTCTGATTAAGATGCTTTGTTTGTCTGCCGTGGGCATGGGTCGGACTGTGACAGCTTTCTGAGATGTTTGATGTGGGCGAGCAACCGTAGGGAGCGGTTGCGATGCAGCGGCCGGGGCATTCAAGGGGAATAATTGGTATGTGGTTCGCGGGAGAGCTTGACGAACGGCAGATGCCTCAGATTGCATTTGCTCAGGAGCTTGCGTCATGGCAGTTGCAGATGATGCGGCGGAGAAGTGCAACAAGGCGTTCGCGGCCGCAAGAGGATCTTCCGAAAGCAATATGAATGAGTTGCGTAGATATTGCGCGTGCTCATCCAGCATACCTTGTACTGTAGCGTCTCTAAATGGCTCTGGTCCGGTGCATTGAGGATTAAGAGATGCGCGTGAAGAAGATGACTCTAGTGGTACAGCTTGTGAAGGCCCCAGTGGCAGATTGCTGGCATGCTGTGTGAGCGATGCCGTCGTTGAAGGGAGCGGCGGCAGGTTGAGCAGGAAGGGGTCGATTACGAAACCCGAGTTGGCGTTCGACGTGGCCGGCAAATCGGCATCTTGAATGCCATCATCTGGTAGGAAGTCTGCGAGTCCGCTTTGATATGAGAAATCGGAGTGCGGAGACATCATGAAATCCATGTCGAACTCGCTTGGAGTATGCGACGAGGTTCCCGCAAGGGAGTCCTCGGTGGGAGCGGAGCCGAAAATCGACATCCACGTGTTCATGGCGTGTTGATCGACTTCTGGATAGCTTGAGCTAGGTGATAGAGATTCTGGTTCAAGGTTATATCCCGCTGAGCTATTGTTTTCTCCTGGCGGGGCAAGCAAAGAGGACAGAAATTGATCGAAGGAGCTCTGAGCAGATGTGGTGGCTTCCGGCAAATGTGGAAGGGGATGTATGGATTGCTGAGTGGTGGAAATAGATGGGTGTGGATGCACAGGGAGGATAGGCTGTATGGTAGGGTTGGTTGCGGCAGAAGTTTGGGAAACATTGAATGTAGTGTTGCTTTGGTCTGCCAGGACTTCGGACAAAGTGGCCTGTGGTCGGCCATATGTTGCGGTGATGGGACGGTAATGTCCCATTATCTTCGTCTCAGGACCTTGCGGCTTAGAATTCCATCGCTGAGGGGGTTGTGCTCGACGCGCTTGTGGATTTTGTTGATGATGGTTGTATGTCCTCATTGCAGCTTGGCGAGCCGCGTTTTTGATGAGTAACACGAGCTGTGCGATCAGCTCCTTCCCTCGTTCTTTCTCCAGGTTCGAAGCGATCTCTTGTGCTGCACCTTCCACCTCGGAGGAAAACCTTCTCCGTTTTGCTGCAGGCTCGCTACTTTCCTCGCGCCCACTCCCGCTGCTCTGCGATTTTGAAATGTTGTTTCCTTTGATAAGCTTCAATATAGATTCCAAAACCGGGTATACATTCTTCTCCCTTATCAAAGATGCGATAATCTCCTCATTAGAAGGAGGAACGGTACTTGAAGGGTCGAGTGTAATATGTGGTTTGTGTACACGGGTCGCTGGCCGAATCGCAGTGTCTTCTACCACAATTGGATTTGATGGTGTGGTGCCTCGAGTGTGTCGCTCGACAGACAGCTTTGCCGCATGTACACCACCCACGAGTCCTGCTGTACCCAAAAGTCCCATCTGATTGCGTAGAAAATTGGGAGGGGGTGGTTCATTGGGATTAGGAAGATGAATGGGAGGCGGCGGTGCGCGAGGCGCTGAGGAATTTTCCCTGCTTGATTTCTTCTTCTTTCCCCCTTTCCCAGGATCGAGTCGAGAGGGCAAAGAGCGTAGTTGAGCGTCGAGTTCTGATTGATAAGCTTCGAAGGTCGAAGATGACTCATGAATGCTGGAGCCGCTCAGCGGCAAATTGAAGGCTGGGTTTTTGGTCGGAAGTTCAATACATGCATGGGAACCAGGAAGTGCAATGGTCCCCACGTTTTTTGTGCAATCTCCACCACCTGCTCCTGGAAGGGCCAATGCCGGTGACCTACCTCTGACTGGGGATGGTGTTGGTGATCCGAAGAGCGAGTCATTATCTCCAGCATTGTCCATGCCTTGAAAATGAGCATGTAAGTTGAAATACTTTGACGGGTCTTCGAGGTCGTACCTTTGATTGTTCGATGTTGGCAGAAGATATCTCAAAGGGTGTAATCTCCTCAAAGTGCGTATCTCAGAGGTATCGGAGAAGGAAGGGCGCCTCGGCACACGAGAGAATGTCTAAATCTTTGGGTGGGATGACGAGAGAGTTGGACAGTATATCGAGATGATCGCAAAGACTCGCAGACGACAGAAGACCGGCCGTAGCGATCGCAATCCTGCGTACTTTGATGCGGCGATCTTGCAAAAATGTCGAGCATGCAAAGTCGAAGACGACTCAGAAGCCGAACTCGAGGAAATTGACTCAAAATAAACAAGGACAAGCAAATGACCTACAGCTCCTGGCCTTACAGCTGCCTGATGTCAGGCCTAGTACTTTGTCTGTCGTACTTTATACCAGCTGTATTTCTAGAAACCGTCAAGTTATGCATTACTACGACAATCGACCCCACCCGTACATCAATATACCCCCAGGAGCGCGACCACCAGTGAACCCTTCTCCAATAGAGAGCTATGCGCCCTACGCATTCGAGGATCTACCTGCAGGCTTCGTACCAAATTATTGGGAGACGCACAATGGATCCACTTCATCCATTCACTCGCCCCGGGCCCGATGGCAACCTCACGCGGACCTTCTCGATCCCCCTTCTCGCCCACACAGTCGTACACGAAGTGTGTTCGAGCCACCTTCTGAATACCAGGCCTTCCCCGACGCCCAACCTCACCGGGCTTCGTCGCACAGATCGTCGCACTCTCCAGTGCATTCGCTTCATAGGAACAGCAAGAGCGATGCATTTCTACTGTCGCCCCGCTCTTCAGACTATAATTCAGATTTATCAAGTCATCAGGGTTCTCCGGCATCATCTTACCACGTTCTCGATGAGGTATGGTCTCTCGATTATGTCCTTTGACTAGACTCACGCTTTTCAAAGCCCCCAGCAAGTGATATCAATGTTCCCACTGAGGCTCAGCCAGTGTCGATCGAAGAGTCAGCCAATTCAAAGATCCTGCACTACTGGCGGCATTGACTAATCCTTTTCTCCAGGCTGGGCCCTGAAGAAGCCCTAGCGAAATTCCAAGCCGATGATCTTCCGGATCGCGATGAGGAGTGGCACAAGATAGTGCCGAAAGAGGCCCGAGAGGCTCTAGGAGACAGAGAGGTCCAGAGGCAGTCCGTTCTTTTCGAGGTGTTCAAATCAGAGCGTGATTATGTGCATGATATGGAACTCATCGAAGAGGTGCGTTACTACGAAAGCAACATCATTAACTACAGCTGATATAGTGCAAGGTCTTCGCCAACCCGTTAAGAATTGCGGATCCGCCAATTATACCGCAGGACCGCCTCCAGGGCTTTCTGTCTGAAGTATTCTGGAATCTCCGTGACATTCTTGTTCACCATAAACGCATGCTAGGGGCACTCTTCGCACGCCAGCGCGATCAACATCCTCTTGTGCAAAGTGTGGCTGATATAATTCTTGATAGTATGTTATACTTCACGTTGGCCTTGAGTTGTCGATATTGACCACCCATCGAAGCATCGCTGCTATGGCGCAACGAGTACGAATCATACATCAAGCATTATCCTCTCGCAGAAGCTCGTCATCGAGCGGAGCTGAAGCGGAGTGAGGCCTACCGCGACTTCATCCAGCGGTGTTCACAAGACCCTCGAATTCGCAAACGCGACCTCATAACTTTCCTATCACGACCTGTCACGCGCCTTCCTCGGCTCAGCCTTCTCCTCGGACAAGTCCATAAACTCACTGACCCGGACCACCCGGACCTGGAGACTTTACCGCTCCTCCTCACCATTCTGAGCGATTTCATCAAGAGTACGCAGCCAGGGATTTTGGCAGCGGAGAGCAAGGTCAAATTCTGGGATTTGGGCGAAAGCCTGAAGTACCAGAAGGGCGAGATCATTGTCAGTGCCTGTTTATCTGTTTGTGAATTTGACTGGCTGAAGGGGCTTGACTAGGACATGGACTTCTATGATGAAAGCCGGACACTTGCATACTCGGGGCCGCTGGCCAGACGCCAGCGTTCCGAAACGGACTGGCATGGATGGAATGATTACTTTGTTGCACTCCTCGACAACTTTCGTGAGTCAGATTATTCGCCTCATGCTTCTTGGATATTCACAGGACCCATTCATGCCTCAGTAATCATCACTCGCGAGGAGAAAGGGTCCAACGGAGTCCTCAAGCGGCACGTCAGCTCACGGGTAAGTCTGTCCTTTTCCGAATGAACTGGTGAAAACCGAGTTGAAGTTTGCATCAAGCCTCTACCCTTGGAATACCTTCGACTCGGTGCGTTCAACGAAGCATCTGAGACTCGCAAAGTCGGAGCGGACGACGGTGGCATCCTTCAAAGCCTACGTTTCAAGATGAAGCCGATGTTCCCGTTCACCGTGTATCACGCTGCTTCGAAGGGATCGAGGCGGTACACCCTCTTTACTACTAGTGAGGCTTTGAGAACAAAGTGGAAAGATGCACTAGAAAATGCCTTGGCGGTTTATCATGCGAGACAAGAGGCCAACCAGGTATACAATTTTCTTTCTGTTCACTCGAGGAATTTGATTGTATCGTTCGGACGTAGTGGTTCGTTCTGCAGTCCCTGGACGACGGATGTTTTCGATCTCCCGGTTCACAACCCCAGTACTCCTCTGGTATCCGTTTTTCTGGCAAAGTGACCAACGCAGTGCCTTTCAGTGAGCCCCTTTTCCTTAGATTAATAGATGTATATATTTAACCTTCTTCATAGCTAGCAGCGGGAAGAAATACATCGTAGTCGCATGCTCAGCAGGCATTTTTGTAGCAGTGCGGGGGGAGGCAAGTGGGTACTTTCTCTGCTCCACAATTTTCAAATCTAACTATGAGGCCTCGCTAAGAGTTCACCAGGGTGTTGCCATACTCTAACCCAACTTCCATGCTTGCCTTGCAAGATTTCAACAAATTCGTCGTCCAGCACGAAGCCTGTCTCTACTCCTACTCCCTTGATCTCATGGCCCGCGTAATAAGGCATCCCTCGTCGATAAAGAGCTTCGAAGCGACCATGGAGAAGATTGCAGGTAATGAGGGCAGTGTTTTATTGGCGCGGTCCGGCCGCGTGGGCAACCGCATCTTGCGTATGTGCAATATTTCAGAGTTCCAGACAGCGACTCACAGGCAAACAGTGATTTTCGTGGTTAAGAAGCTGTTGCAGGTCACTGTGCACACCATGGAAGCTATCCATCCCAATGCCCAAATGACACCGACCAGGCATAGCAGTCATCAGTCGTTCCGGCCTTTCGGCGGAGTAAGATCGCTTTTCTCGCCCTCTCACCTCGCAAATTTCTGATATCTAGGCCAGCCGTTCTACATCCCCAAAGATGCTCATGATGTCACCCCGCTGGTCAAGACGATCGCAGTCAGCACGGAAAAGGGGATCATCATCATCGACCCTACCAAGTAAGCCCTGTCACAGATGCCGCTCCGCTTTGCGCTGAACATAACGCAGCGTCCAGAAATCCGTCGTGACTATTGTTCCAGATATGAGCAACGCGGCGAACAATCCCCCGATGGCGGACCTTAAAGCACGTTGCGACAACGCGCGGCCTCTGGGTCTCGTGCGCTGCGACGCTGATGAGCTTTTGGTCATATACGACAGTGCGTTTATCTGCATGCAGCCTTTCAAATCAAGCTCTCTAACTCTCGATTTCCCAGCCATGGGCTGCTACATTACCAAGCACGGCGTGCCGAGCCGCAATTGTGGTTACATCCGATGGGAGGTGAAAGTGAATGCCTTTGCGCACCGCGGAGAGAACGTGCTCCTCTTTTCGTCCGAATTCATAGAGGTCCGGAACGTCAAAAACGGGGGGCGCATCGTGCAGGTCATCGAAGGCAAGGACATTCGTCTCCTGCATGCAGGACCGGCGGGGACCAATGGGAGCGGTGATACTATTCTGTTCGCGCAGGCGGGCAAAAAAGACGACAAGGATGGGTTGAGCGATAATATCACGGAGATGGTGGAAACTCGCGAACTGTCCCGGTCATCGTCGGCGGTGTCTTCTAGAAGCGGGAGTACGGCGGATAATTTATGGGATGAATGGGATATGTGATGGGTTATATGTAGGCTAGATATCGTATTGTATGATTTAGTGTAATAAACGCATATGTACTCCAGTTGTAATACTTCCAAACAGACTTGAGTACCATCATAATGTGCCAATGCTCTTAATCCCCAGATCCTTTGTCACGGCGCATCGGTCCTTATCCCGCCCAACTGCACTCTGGAACGCGCTCACCAGCGCTTCCTGCCCCTCGTCGACCCACTTGACAGCATGTGCGTCACGCTCGAGCGCGACCTTCACCGTCGTCCACGAGAAGCGTGCGAGGGACGGGAGACCAAATACCGGGTCGATGGAGTTCTTGATCCACGCCTGTGTCTTGGGATCTGAGGGGTACCCACTTCCCAGATCCCGGCTCCAGCCGCCCTCATCGCCCTCTTCAAACACCCACCCCTCGATGCATGCGTCACGCGTCACCTTGGCCGCGACGGAGGCCGCGCCGACGATCTTGAACTTGGAGTCGGCCTTAGAGGTGACGGTGAAGCTGATCCCAGGGAAGGTGCGCGTGAGAAACTCGGCGTAGGTGGTGGTGTTGCCGAGGGCATCTACATAGACCTGTATGAGATCAGAATTTAGAGGTTGCAGGTAAGTGGTAGATGGAGGCGCACCTCAGAGAGGGTGAGCCCGCTGCGAATGACCTCGCGAATGAGGAGCACCGTCGCATCGCGCGACTGCTGATTAAGATTAGTCGGTATGTGCCGGAGCATGCCACTCGATATGCCCTGTGGGCTGTGTCATACCCTCAGCACGATTATTGTTTTTGTGCACTGGGCCAAAGAAGGGCGTACCTGAGCACTCTGACTGACCACCCCAGCTTTTCCGGCTCCGAGCTTAGTACGCTCAGCAGCCCCGCACGTGTCTCGTGCGTCAGTGTCTTCGAGTCCGCAAAGCCAAGTTGCTCCAGGTCCTCTTTCCAGGCAGCCGGACAGTATGCAACACCGTAAACCATCGGGCCCAGCACCGGCCCCCGCCCCGCCTCGTCGACGCCCATGATGTACGGCCCCTCAGCAGTGGGCGTGGGGGAATGGTACGTGTACGAGTCGACGAGCGCCGAAGTGCATGGCGCGGAGGGAATGCTGCTCTGCACGGAGGAAGAGGGTTCTGGGGAGGACATGGACTCCGATGGTACGATCGAAAGCACGTGGAGCATGTGACACCGAGACGCGACGCGTTGTTTGGTCTTGTTGCGCATCCCATTGGAACATATCAAAAGACAGAAGCGGAGCTCTGGTGCCACGGCTTACACTTCGATTTTAGACTTAATTTGAACCTCAGATGTCAAATCTCAGTCTGGTAACTCAGGTGATTGCTCTCTTGCTAGGATAAATCATCCCATGTAGCAATCGTGATATGGTTGTGTTTTGTCGACCGCCCCAACGAATGTTTCAAGATATAAAAGCGACCCTAACCGTCAATAGATATTTGAAAATCTATCATCTCACCTTCACTCGCATGGCCATCGTTTTTTACAATATGTTTACCGAATTCGTGAGTGCTGTCACAGCGTAGGAGCTATTACACACTTACGCCGCGGGAGAACGGTGCGTTGTGAGTGCCATCGCCGTGAAATGAGCCATGCTGACGCAAAGAATCGTCTGCCTACAGCGAAGACAGTTGAGATGTATAGCAAGAAAATCGACGGGTATGCCGGCGGGTACGGCACGGTGCTCTTCTTCGAAAACCAAGCCACCATCGACGCAATGGCATGCAAGTTCCCTTTCTTCGCGGGGCACCTCTCAACCTGGTCGCTCGTCGTCGGTATGCTCCAGCATACCGTCCGGAGGGCGCTTACCGCCGAGGAGCTAGGTGCGAATATGCGGGATCACGGGATGCATGGCGTTTGGAGCGCTAGAGAGCTGAGTCAACACTGTGATATCATTTGGCGCGCCTGTGGATCTCCAGGGATCCAGGCGGTCGATACACGGGCCTAGAAATTTTCGGAGTAGAGAATGGCGATTGGCTTCGTGGATGGTATTTGTGCCATAGAATCGTCATCGGAGCCTGGATGGTTATGAAGAGTAGCCAGATCCCGAGCCTGGTTCTCGACAACATTGCGCCGCTTATTCTGCTCGAACACGTTTATCCCGACTGGAATTATGCATCCATATGACCTCTTTGCCAAGGCACCCCCCAAAGCACAGCCACCTGATGAATGAGTCACAAAAGTCAGTGGAATATAACCAGATGGCGGGTGGTATGCGGACTTGACGCAGACCAAAATGTCTTTCGTCAATCTCTACAAGCCTCCAGCTCTCGTAGTGACAACGCCAATTCAGCCACCCAACCACGAGGACGGACCCATCGACATCAACTTCCAGGGGCCGTTTCCCGCAGCTGGCCTAGAGACCGCCCTCGTCAAAGTCGTTCCGTTCATATCGTCCCTCCACACCCAGCCTATCATGGATGACGCAAATACGCAACCCGGCTTCTTCCAATGGATGCCGCTCCCGTTCGAGCAGCCGGGATTCCTCGACGCGTGGATGGAGGCTGAGATGCGGCAGGATCCCACGTCCATCGGGCTGGCCATTATCGACAAGACGAAGCCCGACGCGCAGCATCCCGAATTGGGTGGGGGTGTGGCGGGGGTCATCGGGCTGTACCGCACGTCCTTTGACAATCTCATGACCGAAATCGGGCCCGTCATGATCACCCCGCCGTACCAGCGGTCTCATGTCAGCGTACACGCCATCGGCTTGGTGCTACGCTGGTGTCTTGAGCTGCCCAGCGCCGGTGGGCTCGGCTTGCGGCGTGTGGTGTGGACGGGCAACCCGCAGAATGCGGCTACTATTAAGGTAGCGAAGAAAATGGGCCTGGTGGAGGAGGGCGTCATGAGATGGAAGTGGGTCATTCCGTCGGACAAACCAGGCAAAAAAAGCAGGGACGGGGATCCACTCCCAGGCGTGGGCCGGGACAGCACGATGTTGGCTATGTGCTGGGACGATTGGGAGACAAGAGGACGCGAGCATGTAGCACGGCTGATGCATGATGCAGAGGTCAGGTTGAAGCAAACAGCTTAGGATTGCTACTGCAAGAAAAATGGGACGTCTAGTTTACCTCCTTCGCGCGATGCGTTTGTGTTGGCGGGTGGTTTCAAGTAACATAGGCGAGGGTATGCTGGTCTGACGAAGGACGAGGCTTCTGGGGAGAACATGTATGTTGGTGTGATCAAAAGCATGAGGAGCATGTGGCTGCGACACGCGACGCGTTGTTTGGGCTTGTTGCATGTGTCCCAATGGAAGCGGAGTAGTACTGGTGCCACGACTTATTCTCCCGATTTGAATTCTGGACGATGCATCTAAAATAATGATCACTTTGCCAAAGCATAGCCACATGATGATTCATCCAGATAATGAGTCACAACGGTCAGTGGCATATAACTAGACGGCAGATGGTATCGGACTTGACACAGACCAGAATGTCTTTCGTCAATCTGTACGAGCCTCCAGCTCCCACAACAACAACGCCAAGTCGGCCGCCCAGCCACGAGGACGGCCCCATCGACATCAATTTCGGGGCGCCGTTTCCCGCGGCTGGCCTAGAGACCGCCCTCGTCAAAGTCGCGCCATTCATAGCATCCCTCCACCTCCAGCCTATCCTGGAAGACGCAAAAAAGCAGCCTGGATTCTTCCAGTGGATGCCGTTCGCATTCGATCAGCCGGGTGTCCTCGACACGTGGATGGAGGTCGAGATGCGTCAGGATCCCACATCCATCGGGCTGGCGATCATTGACAAGACGAAGCCCGACGCGCAGCATCCCGAGTTTGGCGGAAGTGTGGCGGGCATCATCGGGCTATACCAGACGTCCTTCGACAATCTCGTGACCGAAATCGGGCCCGTCATCATCACCCCGACGTACCAGCGATCTCATGTCAGCGTACACGCCATCGGCCTGGTGCTGCGCTGGTGCCTCGAACTACCCAGCGCCGGCGGACTCGGCTTGCGGCGTGTGGTGTGGACGGGCAACCCGCAGAATGCGGCCACCATCAAGGTGGCGAAGAAAATGGGCCTGGTGGAGGAGGGCGTCATGAGATGGAAGTGGGTCATTCCGTCGGACAAACCGGGCAAGAAAAGCAGGGACGGGGACCCACTCCCAGGCATGGGCCGGGACAGCACGATGTTGGCTATGTGCTGGGACGAATGGGAGGTGAGAGGGCGCGAGCATGTAGCACGGCTGATGCATGATGCAGAAGCCAGATTGAAGCAAACAGCTTAGGATTACCACTACAAAATGTGACTTCTGGCTTACCTCCGTCACACGGTGCGTTTAGGTTGGGGGATGATTTTTGGTAACATAGGCGGTCTTGATAGATGCCTGGAAATATGAATTACGAGCAGCAGAGAAATACAATTATGTGCAAGAAATGAGCGGCTACCTTCTTTTTGGCGGCGGCGAGCCCTGCGCCTCCTCTCCAGCCTTCCGCTTCGTCCCGAATCCGAAGGCCACCTTCGATCTCTCCGCGGGTACCGGTGTCCCGCCCTGGGACGAAGCCGCATCCGCTGCTGAACCTATCCTGGCGAACCCGGCCTTCGGCGCAGGCGAGCCTGTCTCGGGCGTGGATATTGCTGGCGAAAAGCCAGTGGGGAGTGCATGCGACTGAGGCGCTGGCATAAAGCCAGTGAGATCAATGGGCTGCGCGTTAGCCTTGGCGGCGGCGGCTTCCTTCTTCTTGGACTTCTTCTCCGCTTTGCTCTTGGAGAGTGGCTGTGAGTCGAAGAACTCGGCAGCTTGAGGGACAGCGCTGTAATCACGACATGAGCATACGCATAGCGGAAAGAACAAGAATAAAGCTAAAGCTTACCCTCTGTTACCAACGGACAAGACGAAATGCGCCTGGCCGGCCTTCTCCTGTCGGATCTGGAAGGCTTTGTTCATGCTGAGTGGCGTGTCCCCGCTGATCATCGCTTCCTTCTTCTTTTCCTCCTTGATCTTCTGCAGTCGCTTCTCTGTCTTCATCTTGCCGCTCCCTTTCCCGTGGAATTTGTGTGACAGCGCCTTCCAGGCCTCCTTCGGCGTGAGCGACCGCCCGAACTCGTCATAATATACAATGTTCACGTCCGGCTTGTAGTTTTTGTACATCTCCAGGTTCTGGCGTGCTTCTTGTTGCTCTCGCTGGCGGTTCTCGTACTCGCGCTGAGCCTGATCTTTGTTGCCACCCCTTGATTGCATCTTGTCCAGCTCCCGTTGTGCAACCTTGTGACGCTGGTCTGCTAACCAACGGTCGCGTTGCAGCTGAATCTTCTCGCGCTCCAGTTGGTCTGCGTTCGGCGTCGCAAGGATACCCTGCTGCCGAAGGATATTGAGTGTTGAGGCCATGCCGGTGCTAAATGATTGCTGTGCAGAGGTTCCAACGCCATCTTCTTGATCTTCCTGCTTGACAGCCATGCGCTCCTCCTCCTCAGTGGCGCGAATGGCAGCCTCGATAGCGTTCAATATCGCGCCCTCATCTTCTTCTTCGTCTTCCTCCTTGACCACCACTTCCCCAGCTTCGATCTCTTCCATGG
>JACXVL010000387.1:0-26397 GCA_014898675.1 Athelia sp. TMB | reverse complement strand
CCGTTACCTGCAATCGATACAGTGCAAACGGCCAGCGCTGCAACCGTTTGCCTATGCGCGGTAACGGGTATGTCGCAAATGGTCAGGAAGTACTGGATGAGTAATGTCATGAGAAAAAGGCATTTATATCGAGTGTGCATGTGTAGGCACCTGCGCGAAAATGATAGAGTTTGTCGCGCTGAATCTGTACGGAATGTCAATAACACTCCGAGAGCTTCTCAACCTATGAAAGGGTACATACGACAGTAGTATTGCGGTTATTGCAAACATCGTGGGCACCAGGAAACGTGGTCGAGGATAAGACATCTCCAAGTAGACCACCTCCCCACCAGACCTGTGCGGAAAGTTGCTTGCGAACTCCGAATATATAGACAACCCAGCTACCTCGTATGTCGGCAACCTTCACAAATGGGGTGTTCGAAGAAACACTCACCGAAGGCAAATATAGACCCGAGGATCCAGAAGGCGAGGAGAAGTCCAATGGATCCAACGGACTTCAAGATGCTGCCTGGTACAGAGTAAATTCCTGCGCCCATTAACTGCCCGAGGTTCAGCATGACCCCGGATAGCAGAGTCACTTCATAACCGAGAGGATTTATCTGTCACACCCAAGTCTCAGATGTAATTACAAAAGCCGGACGAGTAGGATACGTGCGCGTTCTATAGGCACTCCAGTTGAAGTTGTCTGGTTATCGTCCTTTCCTGCAGGGACTTCATTGGGGATTTCAGGTGTAGTCATGACGGGAGCGCTGTTCCAAAGGCATGTGGAGAACAGCTGCAGAGGGCGAGGACTGTATAGATAAGCTGTCGCCGATCACCATCCGCAGACAGGATTGCGCCATGCCAGATTGGTTACTAAACACTCAAACAAGTATGACCAGCTTAAGTGCCGCGGGGAAGATAGTTCTGGCATGCTGGCGCTGTGCTCGGGGCTGCAGCTGCGAGGGCGATAAGAACGAAGCAAATGGCAAAGGATAAAGGTCTGATTGGGGGCTAAAGAAGTGAAGAGGTAAAGTGCCCAGCTGGCAGCAGAGCCCAGGCCCGCTCGATATACTCTATTGTCACGTGGAGGCATACGGTTCTTTGCATGAAGTTATGATGATACTGTACAACTGATGCGCATCCAAGACGGTACAGTGAATTACTCATCGTTCCTGAGATTTTCGACGACCTGGGTGAAAAGACGAAGAGTTACGAGGATCCATGTCGATCAGAAAGGAATATTGCATTATAGCGTGCTTCAGTTTCTTAATCACGTCCCTTCATTCACATTCGTTGGTACTCAGGACGCAAAAGGTGGAACATTCCAAATAACTAGTGCATTTCATGTTCTCCTCCCTAGCCACCGTCATAGGGCTCTCCTCTTCCACCGCCCCCCGAACCCTAGAAAGCTGCTTAAACTCCTTCTTCCGTATCTTCCATCCCGACCCCGGTCCACCGTATATGCGCTGCTACGGTAACACATCGCAAAACCTGTGTCTGGATAGCAGAATAGAGGCCAAAGACGACAGCGTTGCTCAGCTCCGCGGTGACAGGTACAAGATAGAATGTAGGGCAAGTACCGGGCATAATAATGGCAGGAATGGTCATGGCACGAAGGAGTTCAAGGCCACCGCCACCGCGCTTTATGTTGTTGGATTGAAAGGCTGCGATACACCCCGCTATGATCTGAGCCTCTGTATCAGCCCTGTTAGAGGGGATACTCTCCTTAACAAGTACAAGGAGGGCGACAGTTGTGCGGTGGATAAGGCAACGTCCGTCTGGGCGACGCGGTCGTCTTTGCCGCAGATGGATAGAGGAATATTGTAGCGCGTCGACACTATACTGTTGCGCTCGTTGAACTGTCGGTCCAGTCACCGCCCGACCAAGCAGACCGAATGATATTAGCTATCACAATGTTGCTGTCTGATGGTGCGGTTAGTATATGTACATAACTCGGAACCAAACCACCTACGTGAATGAACGAGATGAGGGTGCGAGAAGCTCCTGAGGCACGCCCACAAGATTCGCGCTTCCGGCCGATGGCGAACGCCAAATTGCAAACTGACATGTGACATCCCTGAATGCAGCTCTACTGTCAGTATCTCGACACCACGAGCTGGATACCATAAGCTGTGCAGCAGATTGCCAATTATACGAATCGTGGATTGAGAAGCAATCCATATGCACGGCATGGAGGGACTCGGGACGAGCTCAACCTCAGCCGGCACTTACACAGGACACTGAGTACACCTGTGTTCGGAGGCCAACCAGAGGAGGGATGGGGATCAGGTCGGAAAACATCAGCACCCGACTATATATGCCAGTGGGCTTCTGTTGGGCTCAGGAGATTAAGCTCAGTGATGACTGCAATGATTGGCGGGTATAGTGCTCAGCTCTTATACGGCCCTGATCTTCGCCAGCGACAGGACGGGCATTAGGGCGAGTTTGAGGTGACAGCAGTGCCAAAGGGTGGGTGGGCGGAATGTAGAAAGCAAGATTGCATCCATTGGCTCAAAACCGTCTGCTGCTGTCCAAATATCTATTATGCATCATCCTCATAGCCCTCTACCGCTCGCCGTGCCCTCTTGGGAACTGAGACCACAAGACTATCAGTAAGTGCTCAGTACATTGTTGGACCAGTGCGCACCAGGATACGTCGTTGGAATGGCCTCTGCGGGTCTCCACCCAAAGCTTCTACGGACAGGTGGGACTGCCAAGACCATAGCGGGCCCAGCAAGGCCTAAAACCACAGAGAAAAAGATCACAGGTTGTTCATGTGCTGAACGTTGCTGTCGGCGGATGACTCAATCAGGAGTGCATTTAAATGAGATATTTGGGCAGGGAATATTCACCAGATAGCGGTATGTTGAGCGAAATGGAGAAAAGAGAGCCGACATCGTTGTCGTCGTCGTGGTTGTGGTCGACGTCGAGCCCGGGGCCGACCGCGGTCAAGCGCCTCGCCACATTTGGTACTTCAGCCCCTTTCGCTCTTCCATTGAACGTCGACACTCGACAAGCCCAGCTGCAGTATTTACTCAGATACATTTTGAATCGATCATTGGTTTCTTGTTGTTGCGAATATATGCTTGCCTCTTAGTGCTGTAGTATAGTAAGAGCTTAAAGACCATGGCCCGGTGCAGGTAGGTATACATCGTTTGTTTCCAATCTCTTTCTAGTCAAGCTTCCGTTGACATGAACTAATGCTAGTACTGGGTATCATGAGATTGTAAGCGATAATGTGGAGGTATACGACGGGCCGGTTCCTAAACTCGGCCACCGAAAACATCTTTCAAAAACGCGATCCTGCGCCATTCTGTGGCTCTGCTCGCTCGTTCAGCCCCTTCCAAGTCCTGGCAACTGCAATATTATGAAGGTTCCTCGAGGTCACATTTCACGAAATACGATCAATTGGAAGTGTTTGCGGGTGATGTCCAAGAGTGGTCTCCCCTCATTCCGAGCACTGGTGGACCAGATGGGTCAGACTGAGGTTGGTAAGATGGCAACTGGTCCGGGGGTGGTCGCGGTGGGAATGGCGCCGCATCTTCCTCGGCCAATCCTGCGACGCCTGGCCTGGATTGACTGGTGCGTATTTTGGAGTCGGGTAGTGGGTAGGGATCCATATCTTCCATAGCGAGGGGCTGTGAGAGTGATCGAGAATGTCCCGTCGCGTTAGCCGGGTCGGGAGGCCTGCTGAAGCGTGGCGTGAACATTGCGGTTGGCTCCTGGAATTCCCCCTCGTCAACTGAGTCCAAATCATCATCATTTCTCTTGCCTGTCCAAACCAATTAGTTTTGGATCGCGACGAGTAGTATATTGGATGAAGCTCACGGATGCCTGTATAGAGCAGATAATATTGCGATGGTTAGTGCCAGTCATAGCAGACAATGTAAAGCCTTCGACGTACACCAACAGCAACATTGCAGAAAGAAGTCACATAGGTCCGCCATTACTATTGCTTTGAGCGAGTTGAACGAGAAGAGGGGTTCAGAGAAAGGTTCAGAGGACCGATGGCGCGCAGACTCTAAGCCCGACAAATATGATTTCGGCTCAACCTATTGAGCAGTAGCGCATTACTTCAGTTTCGTGTCTAAATTAATGTTGCCAAGTGTACATGCTGTGCGTGCATTCGAATTCTGAGACGGCGAAACGAGACCGTCAAAGCCTGTCGACTCCTAGATGGCAACCATCGCAGTATCCCAAATAGCAAAAGAGCAGCACTCCGAATCTGGCGTGTTCATTAGAACATGCTGCTTCCTATGTATCATTTAGGTAGCGTAGAGCTTCAAGCAGCAGAATGGAGAGTTCGTCGAATAGGGTGGCAGAGATTTTCTTTCCAAACTCTTTCCGCTCTGCCAAATCGCACGCTATCATGCGGCCCGCTTGACCCGGCTCGACACACGTACGGTTATTCATCACACAGCTGGGGATAAGTTTTTGGTCCATCGTGCTCTTTCTGCTTAGTCACACACGTTCGATATCGCCCACGTTGAGTTGATATCTTGAATTGCACGCCGTACATAACAATTGCGTCTTGGTTTCTTGACAGATGCAGCGTAGGTGGTATTTTCCTTAAGATAGCATACCCCGGACCGTCACTCTCTCATCCGGGCTGCAATTACCCCATTCAATCCCTTCCCCCGCCCTGAGAGCGTGATCCTCATGTTTTTTGAAGCCAACACAACCCACCGCATGAGCTGAAACGCGACATTTGAGTATATGCTCTCCCGGAGACTGGGATGATTTGTTCGCACTGTTTCTACAAAGAAGTAGCTCCAGCTGTGATGATTTGGAGATTAAACGCGTAGGAAGTTCGGCCGCGGTGAAATGTTTGCTCGAGCGTGGCAGCGGACGATGTCCGTGGCTGGTTCTTCAATTCGGGATGCTCATTGGCAAGGTGGACGAGTAGGATGGCAGTTGATCTGGGGGTGGTCTTGGCGCGAATGGCGCATCACCACCAGCGACGAACTCCGCAGATCTCGGACCAGGGTGATGGGAATCCGGCAGGGGTCGAGGGCCCATCTCTTCCAGTTGATGATCCATATCATCTGTGTCATACGTTTTCTTTCGGTCGTCTGCACGATATAATCAGTGTCAAGGCGTGGATAATAGCAGGCTGTAATGAGCTTACTGAGGCCTATATCCAGAGAAATGGCATTCATCGTCATGTACAGTCAGCGGAAGAGGGATTGCACGCACACCAGCAGCAGCACTGCACGAAGAAATCGCAAAGATCCGACATAATTGCCAGAGGTGTTCAATGTTGAATGAGAGAAATTGGACGAGGATTTGAAAGATGTCGTGCTCCAAAGTCGAGGATTATTTATACTAATTGACAACATCTGTTGCTATTTGCATGCTGCAAAAGAACGGCGCAATGAGACCGTCGGAATCTTCAAGTTTCTGATCAGGAACTAGCCAAAGCGGTTCCACAGCGCGTTGCCAGAACAACAACCTTTGCGAGTGATATGCCTAATTCAGCAGGAGTGAAGATCGAACACAAGATAGAGAGCTGACGAACGAGTAGTGGCTATATGGGGTGCTCAACTCTGAATCAGTTGCAGTGCATACAAACATGGTGACTAGGAGTTCGCTGTTAGGACAATTTTGCGTGGCAGTATCTTGTAACTGATTACTACAGAGTCGACAAGGGACGAATGAGATGCGATAGCTGCATACGCTGGCGATCGCGAACCATGGGAGACAATAGATTGACAGAAAATATATCCAAAAGGTTACAGAACAAAATAAAGCCAGAGAGTGATTCCGTGGGAATTCAACGCAAGCTCAACTTGGAGCACAGCAGGAGAGGACCGATAGGGCAGGTTTTGACACTTCCAGAATCCTTGAAATCGATAGGTGAGTAGCATTTCTAGCGAGATGGTGGTGGGAACAGTACTCCGCTTGGCGTGATGGTGGCTGTTCCGACTCTATGTTAGTATGTAGGCACCGGAGACCGCCGGAAACACACTAGTACACAACAAGATCGAAGTAATTTCAAGCATCGGCTTTAAAACCGCATTTACTAACTGGGGTCTCCTGGGGCATCTGCTGGCATCTGCTTGCTGTAGCTTGCTATTTAGTGGTCTTGGTGGCTCTCATGCGATAAGCCAGGCCAGTCTCTAACCACCATCTCAGGCTCAAGCGAGTCCACCTTACATAAATTCCATGTCGCCATCACAAAATGCAGAGCACGATGTTCGTGTCGCGTCATCCGACGAATCAGAGACGGGAGGTCACGCACCTACAGAATCTGTGAGTAACCACCTCCGTCTGCTAAAGTGGATGTCTGACATCGAACCAGGTCAATCCTCTGGGCTATGAAGTGACCCTTCTGTCCGCCGTGATGTTGACTGTCGGTCAACTACTCGGTGCTGGTATGTACAGCGTACCGGGTTCAGTGCTGAACTCCGTTGGGTCGATCGGAATCTTCCTGCTATACTGGTTGCTTGGACCTTTGATTGCGTACTGTGAGTGACTTTCCTGTGGAATACCTTACTCGACTGAAGTCGCCGTCAAGGTGGTCTCCACATCTATGTCGAGTTCGCATCCTGGTTTCCCGACAGATCTGGCGCCGAGGTTGTCTATCTTGAGATGGCGTATCCGCGGCCACGCTATTTCATTCCAACCATCTTTGCATTCTCGACCGTTCTACTGTCGTATGTCCAGTCCACTACGCCTGCGATGCACATATGCATCTTGCTTTGGAGCTGAAACAACCTTTTCTTACCAAGCTTCAACGGAACTGTTGCTGTCATCTTTGCTCAGGTACATGGGCTGTGGGCTCAGAGCAGTCCTTCATATGCTCATACCATGCTTCTATGTAGTACTTCCTGTCAATATTCAATATACCAGCCACACCCCACAACCAAGTAGTCACCGCTTTGGCATGTCTCACCATCGTTGCTTCAAGTCAGTTCACATCTTCACCTCCCCTTAGTTCATTCTAAAGTAAATCAGTCCTTGCCGTCTCAACCAAATGGTCGCTCAGGCTCCTCAACCTCCTGACCTTTTTGAAGATCGTGTCGACCCTATTGTCTGTATATCTAACTTTCCTAAAGAAACCCTACTCACTGAGCTTTTAGCATGGTCGGTCTCGGCGCCGCAGTATTAGCCGGACTCACCAGGGTAGAGGATCCATACGCCAACTTCCACAACATCTTCGAAGGCAGCAACTCCAACCTGAATTCGCTGACGACCGCTTTTGTCAAGATCAATTACACTTTTGTGGGATGGCATAACGCCTTCAACGTTCTTGGCGAGGTGAAGGGGCCCAATCGAGTACGAACCATCAGAAAAGCCAGTCTTATCTCCCTGGCACTGGCATCGTTTTTGTTCTTTTTCATCAACCTGGCTTACGTCGCAGCCATCCCACGCGAGGAGCTCCGCAGTTCCGGCCAGCTAGTCGCCGCCCTCTTCTTTCGCCGTGTTTTGGGGGATACATGGGCGGCCAAGCTGCTCCCCGCCCTGGTCACCCTCAGCTGTTTCGGGTCTATGGCAAGTAACTCACCATTCCATTCCACATTCATGTCTGACTTTGACTTTCAGATGGCATCGGTAAGCTTCGCAAGCTACAACCTCGTTCGGACACTCTTATATTCTCTCGCAGCTCATCGGGCAAGCCCGCATAATCCGCGAGATAGCGCGCCAAGGCCTTCTGCCCTACCCAAGCCTCCTCGTGTCGACAAAACCCTTCGGGACGCCGCTGGGCCCTATCATACTCCGGTGGTGGACACTCGGCCTTGCCATCCTCGCCGTCCCCAGCAAGGACGCGTTCAACTTCATGGCCGACCTGGCTAGCTATCCCATGATGGTACGCTTGCAAGTTCTTTCGTACACACAAAGACTAAAGACAGGGTCAGATCTTCCAAGTAGCGCTAGTGGCTGGCCTATGGGTTGTCCGGGAGCGAAAAGCGCTCGCAGGCGCTGCCCCTTCCAAGTACCGGGCACCGAGTGTGTCTATAATCGTGTTCCTGGTGACCTCGGTGATTATGCTAGTCCTCCCCTGGTGCGTCCTGCTCCATGTTAGTCCACTTGACCTACGCAGATCTAACGCGCTGTTATGACAGGGTACCGCCCGAGCGTGGGCACGGTGACGTCTCCTTCTGGCATGCGACGTGAGTCCCTTCTCTGCTTCCTAGCCCCTCTGCTTATCTGGTCTCGCACAGCTACTGCGTGGCTGCTATAATCACCATTATCGTAAGCCAACATTTCTCATAATACACGGGTGCTGACAGTGTGTGCAGCTGTGTGCCCTCTACTATTATTCCTGGCTTGTCTGGCTGCCCCGCTTGGGCGGCTACACCATCGTCGAGGAGATCAAAGAGTTCGACGACGGGGCCCGCGCGACGCAGCTCGTGCGGCGATACTCCAAGTCGCCTGAGAGGGAGCCACTGCTGGGGGCAGCGAGTTCGTAGCGATGTCAGACCGCGGCCAATATAATAGACGATTATAGACGATGTGTGCGCATTGAGGGGAGAGCAACTATGGACAGTAGACAGCAAGGAGCGTAAGCTAAGGGTACAAATACGGCCACTAATACAATGTAGATAGTCTAGAAACGACGAAACCGGACGTGTATACCCACCCCGCTCATGCCGCGAGCAGGCTCAGCACCACCTCGCACTCCTCCTCCGTCTTCGCCCGCCGCGCCACCGTGACACGCCGCTCGAGCTCCCAGCGCACGAGCTCGTCCTTGAGCGCCTCAATGCGCGTGTCGTGCAGCGGGTGCGTGCTCCCCAAAAGGCGCCGCGCGCCCGCGCTCTCCGCCTGCTGCACATTCGCGCACTCCGCAAACGGCACCGCGGCCCGCGCCTCCCAGAAGCGCACCGCCGCGCGCGCGTCGAAGCCCGCGTGCGCGAGCAGCCGCGCGGAGACGACGTCCGCCTCCGTCTCCTGGTGCGCGCTCGTGCAGTACTCGCCGAGCCGCGCGACCTCCGACGAGCCGAGCGTGCCGAGCTGCGCGACCGCGTCGTTCACGAACGGCCCGAAGACCATCGTGATCGGGAAGAGGAACGCGCGCACGGCGTCGGAGAGGATGGACACGATGCCGGGGACGATGATCGTCGCGGAGGAGAGCGTCTCGAGGTGGTGCGTGAGCACGAGGTGCGCGAGCTCGTGCGCGAGGAGGATCGCGAGCTCGGAGGTCTGTTCGGGGGTTGGTATTGGGTGGGTGGGCGCCGGGCGGGAGGCGAGCCCGCCGAAGAGGGAGGACCACCAGGACGCCTCGACTGGGGGCGGCGCTGGTGGCGGCTCCGCGGGCGCCTTGGCGAGGATGTCATCTAGGAATCTATGATGGCATCAGTATCTGATACAGTGGCGCTGGTCTCGAGGGAACGTACCCAGAGTAGACTACGATCCCACCGCCTCCCTGCGGCCCGAACCCGTACGAGAAGGCGTTGGCCGCATCAGGCTTGTCCACCAGCACCAGCGAGTACGGGGCGCCAGGAATCGCATGCGGCGCGACGTAGTGCTGGCACCACATCCATCGCATCTGGTCGGCCCCACGGGGACGGGGCCGCAGCGGGTAGTCCGCAGGCGGTGGCAGCGGGCGGCCATCCTCGCCTTTTTCCAGCCACACGGGCGCGAGCAGCGATTCTTGCTGCAGGATGGGTATCGTGCTTTCCAATTTCCGGAGGGTATCGAGCACCCACTGGTAGCGCCAGTCGCTGGTGGGGATGACGCGCGTCGGGCCCTCGGCGGCGAGGATCTCGCCGACGGCCTGGTACCAGCCCGGGCCCGCGAGCTGGTTCGCGATCTGGTCCTCCTCGTCGGGCGATAGGAGGATCAGGCGCCACCGGCCCGTGAGCGGCGTCCGCTCGAGGCTCGCGAGGATTGTGGCCCAGAAGAGCAGCCAGGGGATAAATAGGAGGATGTGGAACGCGTTGGTGCGCCATCGCACGGATTTCAGTATCAGCTCCTTCTTCTCGTCCGACACGGGTTTGCCGTGGACGGCCGCGTGCTGGAGGTACCGGCGGGACTTGAAGTTTCCGATCAGAATAAAGGGTATAAATGTGAGGGCTATTCGCGCTGTTGTGCGTGCGACTTCGAGGGCGGTGGACGCCTATGCATGGTCTCAGATAGGCGGCCGATCTTAGCAGACTGGTACTCACTTTCAAGGCGCCAAGCAGCAGTGGTATCAGCGGCGCAGCCTCCCTTCTTGGGGTAGAATGGAACGCATGCACCCCGAGAATAACTGAAGGGTTGAATAATTTAGAGCGCCCTTCAGCTAGCAGCAGGCTATGCCTGGCGATGGACCCAGTGCGCAGAGGGGTCACAGAGTGTATATGGCGAATGTGGTGTGGTTTCGCAGGGGGCGCGGAGAGGCGGGCGAGGGTACGCAAGTTGGAGCGGCCGATGAGTGAACGGAGCATCGCTCATGACGGTTACAGACTGCAGTGGATGTATGCTGCTAGCGGCGTTGGGCGCTCAAAAAGCGACTCGCGTTCAGCGGCACCGGCAAAGCACGCAGTCAGTACAGCTGCATCACATCACGGCCGATGGATATCGGCAATTGTTCGCCTTGAACACTGACCTGACTCATCACTACTGCGCAGGACTCCAATCTACATCCCGACATCCATTCAGTATACAGCAAACCAGCAAACCCATCCCATTTCCGAGCCTCGAGTCTGACTCGCTGCCTCCCTCATTCTCCCGCTGTGACCCGCCCGAAAGCAGCCGCCAGCTATCAGGCACTCTCAGGCTAGTTCTCGAAACAAATCCCAGGCTGATGATGATCGCGAGGCAGGGATCGAAAGCTTAAGCTGGGCCTTGGCAAGCAACACTGGACGTCAGAAAGTCTGCGATGCATATATCAGCACGGGGGACTCAAAGTTGGCTCAAAGATATGGTGCCGAATCTTACAGTAACCAGCATCGCACGTTTAACTATCAACGAGCGATCCGCGGCGCCAACTTGTTGCAATCTCGATGCTGGACGCCTGACCTTATCAAAGACGCATTACCATAGTCGACTTTCTGACGCGGCCGCTTAACGGGAGGGTCCCCATTGAAACACCGCTCCTTGAGTATGAGCGAATATATAGCCATTTGCCCTTTCCTCTTCACAGCATATTTTTATTCTGTAGCTTGACACGGTAACCTACGTATCTAATAGAATTTCAAGCAAATTTATAACTGCATGCGTTCACCGTTGGTGAGTCTTTTCTTAGCGAGAGAGCTCAGCAGAGGTCAACTTTTTAAAACTCCGCACTGTCGATCCGATCGCCTGCACGGTCGCTTCGTCTTCTCCCTGCATCGACAATAGCAATCTTTTTGTGTTAATTCCTGTGTGATGATTCCGGAAAACACACATCACTCCATATGTCGACTCTCGACGTACAGGAACCCCTCAAGCTCTCGGAAATATGAGATAATGGCAAAAGAAGATCGCCCTAGAGCGGCTCCTTCAGCTTAGATTCACAACACCAGCCCCTACCAGCCCCAACACTCAAACGCAGGCCACGCTCAGACGAAGATACCGAACGTGAGACTTTTATAGGCAAAATAGATATTAGATCAATCGCAATCTTGACTTGATCTACGAGAGTCACAGAGTCGCTGTAGTGCGCCGATACCTGTACATGATTCATTCGACCGTCCCGTCCGGCGAGCGAGGCGAGGCGTCCAGAAAGGAGACCTGGCAAAATGGAGGGCGAGGTTGGCAGGAGATGCGTGCGCAACGGCCTGCGCGATTCGATCGAGGTTTTGTGGTGACAGTGTCCAATGTTCATTCACCCTTTAGTCTTCGAGACCCGTTGAAGGGGGGAAGTAGGGTAGACATATAGCAAACAAATGGTTGAGAACTATAATGCATAGCCGTAGTCAACAATTTAGGTAGAGATGGAGGTCAGAAGGCGAAGATAAACACGGGAGTACAGCGATGCGTTGTCGTAATTTGGCTGTGTTTGCCCCAAAACATGACAAGCTGGCTTCGGCACTCCATCAAAAAATTGACCTCCCGTTAAGCGGCCGCTGTTGAAAGCAGACGCCTGTACTGGATATCGCGAGACACGAGGGTTGAAGGAAGTACATCGCGGCTGCCTTTGGGAGACTACATTGCTAGATCCGCGGGGCATGCGCCCTCACCCAGGCTTATGATCAGGGATCTGTCAGGCTCTTCTGGTGAGTTTCACCCGGATAGCAGGCTTAACCTGCGAGCGGCGTCGAGGTTGGCTGTTCAATTCTTTCGACCCTGATACATGGCAGGCACTGTTCACTCCTATGAAGAGCCTGAATGAAATGGCAGAATAGGCTGTTCGGGCGGACTGTGTTGCTAATTGCAGGGCGACGCTTCGGTGCTTCGAGCATAGCAGATTGTCCGATTATATTATTGAGTAAGTTTGTATGGCGTTCCGGATGCACTTTTATTATTTTCCACTCATCACGACAAGCCAGGTCGCGACTTCTCGCGACAAATGTGGCGCGTAGAGGCTCTTTCCTATTTCGGCCATTAATTCCTCTTGCTTTCCTTCCACCACCTGGATTCACATGCGCAAAGGCCATCCGACTGTTGTGCACGCTCTCCATCCATTCTCCGTCTCCGTTCTGCGCCCCATCTTTGCCTTCGTCTACCCCGTCTCAACTAAAGCATAATGTACCGCGCTGGTATTCTAGATCTGATTCAATCCACTGCTGCTGTTGTGAGAGGGTTTGAGCTGCGGGGTGCGCTTACTTTCTTTACTTTCATCTGCTAATAGCTAGTATACATACAGTCTTCTGTACCTCCGCTCTTTCTGTCTTGGATCCCTACTCATTCCCCTAAACCGCGTCCCTCTATACTTTCCTTCCTCTTGACCTTACTCTCACCAGTCCCTTCTTTCTTCCTCATTACCACCTTCATGCTCTGTATTTGACCTTAGATAATTTGATATCTCCTGTATTTACTAATCAAAATAAATGCTCCATGTTCAATTCTCATCAATAATGGTCCGCAGACGCCCCCTCAAGACTGGTCTGACACGACACGCTCTGGGACTACTGCAGCCGAGCAGGTGTGACGGGATGTGACGGGTTAGCCACAGTGACGTCGTCGGACTTAACCTAGCGGCCCTATCCGGCACAATTACTAAATATCTGTCCCAGACTCCCAGTTGTCGCGCCGTCTGGAAGCGTATCAAAATTTACACTCTCATATCTGCATACCGGCAATTCTGAAAGGCAGGGGGATACCATGCCCTCTCATTTTCATGTAGTAGTACTTGAAATGCGATGATCACATGAAATCATACCAAACTGTATAAGAATGCAGAAAGTACTGGAACGCGGTCAGAGGAGAATAAAGGGGAGAAGAGCCCAGAGGGGTAGGCAAGACAAAGGACTGGGAGAAGGACAGAATGCAACAAGAGATGGGCTGAGGGAATGAGCAAGGAGGGATGATGAGAAAATAGGTAACATAACATTGAAGGAGTAGAGCTACCTAGAGAGAGAAATTATGGTCATCAGATAAAGGCAGACGAGACAAGGAAGGAGACGCACATATTGCCTATAACTAATCTGAGCATTGGTAGTAGCAAGGCACCCCAACAGCAATGAACAGCGACTTGAACAGCATACCAAGCAGGCCACTCCGCGTGACTGTAAGAATGATAGAAATGAAGGCGAGAGTAGGGCACAAGATGGAGACAGAGGAGGGATTCTCAACAGTCGGATGGCCTTTGCGCAATGTGAATCCAGGTGGTGGAAGGAAAGCAAGAGGAATTAATGGCCGAAATAGGAAAGAGCCTCTACGCGCCACATTTGTCGCGAGAAGTCGCGACCTGGCTTGTCGTGATGAGTGAAAAATAATAAAAGTGCATCCGGAACGCCATAAGTTTGGTTTTACACGATGATCACTACCCAGACGAATTCAACCCTGGAAAAATAGTTCGTACGATCAGCCAAGCAATAGTAATCCCCAATACTACTCTACACTGTCTAGCAAGTGTCTCACCACCCACCTATCACTGCATACCGGATCGAAAACAAGGCTAAGAGTATTGTCTTGCAGGGCCACAACGCGCAGAAGACGAGCTTCAGCAGTCAGTCACATTCGTTCTACTCATGCTATCTCTCGTTTCATGAAAACTGTACGACTAGGTGGAAGCATAATAGTGAGGCAAATTGGCCATGCTGTGCTCACCATTACGCTTCCTTCAGGCGAGAAGGAAGAGTATCTTATCACACTCCCGAAATTGAGGATCGGCGGATTGTGGTATGGTAGCCCGTACTCGTGGATATTCCTATTCTTCTTACATGACATTTACAAATTGCTTCGCTAGATTAATATGAACGTTTGCCCGACTGGAAAACTCGAGCGCAAAGCGCCTGACTGGCCAGCGCCAGCGCAGAATCGACTTGAGCGATGTGGTATTAGAAAACCTCGCTATGTTGCCTTTTGCTTTCCCTTTGTGTTGGGCCTACATAGCTATGAGCAAGCTTTCTAATAACAGCACCGTTAAGCTCACGGATTTTGGGCTTTCAACCACGCCTTGGCAGCAGCGTGTAGGCCTACGTATGCCGGTATATCTTCGCTTAAAGCGTCATCCAGGGCTTCTTGAGCTCGTTTAGGGTAGTAGTCGCCCTTGATCTGAAAGCACCATCCATCGTGTTTGCTCGGAGCGGCGACCAGACGAAGAAATCGTTTGTAGATCTTGCCATGAACATCTACCTGTAGTTTCCAGTCCAATTTGAGCTGGAAAGGAAACCACGGAGGATCATATTCGCTTGTACACTTTTCCACTACGACGAGCAAATTAATGTTCGGTGGATAGAAGACGCCCTTCTCATCCTTGAACTTCCTACACCGCGTTAGTACCAGTCTGCCCAGAATGAAAGGCCTATTTTTCTCACCATTCAAGATAATTTGGATGGTCCTGAAGTACGTCCTTGGTGCATTCCAATGATATTTTGTAGGAATGATCATCGTTGGAGTGCTTCTTCCAGCGTATACCGCTGAACTCTATGCCTTGACCAAGGATATTGAGCTTGACGGACGGCGCTACCTCTATATCCTTGGTTCCCACTTGCTGTTTAACCTCGAACCATTGCGGTTTATCTGGATACGGCGTGGATATGTTGATTTCAGCGGCACTTTTGTCCTCCTTGCTTCGATCAGTACTGAGTGGCACAATAGCTTTCGCTATCGGATAAGACTCAGCAAGCATTACAAGTGCCTTTATCCTTGTTCACGGACCTAGATACTCATTATCGTGAAGCAGAAAGCACACCTTGAGAAGTACCGCGCAACCTATCCCTTGGTCGGAGTCATGGTAGTATACGGACTCCACAGTGATTGCGAACCCGCGGCGATTGAGTTCTTCTTTCTCCATGATTTTTCCATCAACCCTTCCGAGTCGAGGTTCTGGTGATTTCTTCCATGCACATCTTCAGATCTCTTATCACTTAAGTGATGAGGGTGCTACTTACCAGTAATTCAGGGCTGCTCGCACTGGAACTGGTCAACTCTACTGGATCCATCTCGCAGCGGCCGAAATAGGAAGATCGGTAAACTTGTAGGTTGAGTAAGCAGGTAAGTGGAAGGAAAGGACGTTGCCCTGCTAGGCTGGTCAAGACAGAAGTGGGTGTACACGAGGATCCAGCGTTGATCAGAAAGTAATTACGATTGTAGAACCTGGGGACCCACATAAGCACAGCCACATCGGGTTTCAATGACATCACGAAATTCTTTGGAGTTTGACCATACATTACAAGACATTACAAAGGATTACCTGATGTACCTTTAGTTATCATTCGATTTCATTCTGGTGAGATTATAGTATCTGATTATATATTTGCTTTTTTTTTTTTTTTTTTTTTTGAGGAGTTTCACTATCCTGGGGCGGCCGGGTTGTCCAGCACTGGAGGATAAACTAAGGAGGGAGGCTGTCAGGCTCCTAAAACCAGCCGCTCGAGTAGAAAGTGGAGGCTACATATCGAGGCCCCCGGAAGCTCCCCCTAAGGTCTGTCCGAATATTTGGCTGTTTTAGGGCTCAGGATCGTCAAAATTTTTGCTTGAAAAATGTCCCAAATCGGCCAGGGTTTGTCCGATTATTTGGCTATTTGAGGGCCGGAGGCCAGCAAAAATTTTCGCTACATATTAGTTAGGTGACGTCAATTGTCGCAGAGCCTCTAGATCTCGGCTCGGACGATCAAGCTTCAATCAAGGTCCAAATTCTGCTCTCGTTTAGATCATCTGGTGTGATTTCTATTCACGAGGCGGGTTAATCATAAGATATAGAACACAGGCATAACATGAAGTTGTTATCCGCTGGCATTTTGTATCGCATGGGTATCAGGACTCGGGATCGGGTAGTGCCTGAGTCAATATTAGCGAATATTATTTCTGATCTTGCATCACAAATACCCCGTCAACAGAGAAGGCTCTACTGCAGACATTACCCGAAATCAAGATTCCGGGAGGAAAGATGGGTAGGGACGTGCAACGAGGCTAAATACATTATCTTATAGCTCATGTAACAATGTTTACCTCTAACTATGTCTTCTCAGCGATGCAATATGCCGGGGAACGGCCTACTGCGCCTGCGGCAACTTTTTTTTCTAAGGTGGGTGCACGTGACCTCCTTTGTCCAATATTTGGCTATTTGAGGCTTGATTGGCGAAATCTGGCGGAATATTTGGCTATTTGAGGGCTACCTGGAAGAAATTTTCGGACAGACCTTGGGGGGAGCTTCCGGGGGCCTACATATCGAGAGACGGTGTACATATCATTGTATTTCAGCCACAAAATAACAGATCCAAACAATTTCCTTTTATATCACAACTAACCACCTCCAACTTTCTACTGAGCAGCTGGCAAAAGATGTAGTAGAAGCCCCGCACACAACCGCCGAGCCCTAGTCTAGGGTTAGGAAATGACCTCTTTCAAAGGCTTCGGCTCGCTCGGAACATGAATATTATATGGGGTCTTGTGCTGCCGAGCTCCCATTTTGAGCCTCGCGATCAGCAGCGCGTTGTCACGCCCAGTCGCGTCTCATTATCGCGTCTTTCGTGTATGCCCAAGATCATATGGACCGAGGATAATATCCGTGAACTAGTCAGCAAGCACTTTGGCAAGCGTGCTTGCTGGTTCCAGATTCGAATTGCCTTCGCTCTTCATGCTGGAAATGATGTCGTCGGGAAGGCTCCAACCGGGATGGGCAAGACACTTTCATTTTTTATAGCACTTCTAATGGCGTTGGCGGAAAACCCAGAGTCAAATGTGTGCATCATTATAGTCACTCCACTCAACCTGCTCGGAAAGCAGAACATTGAAATGCTCGAGGCGGCGGATCTTAAAGCCATAGCTATTTCGGCGGAGAATAACAATGACAGCACATTTGAGGTACGTGGCTGCGCTCCTTCAAATATCAGTACTCATCATATGTACAGGGTATATTTGCTTACCGAGTGATTGTTGTCAATCCCGAGATCCTGATGGACTCAAATGGACGGTTCTCAAAGCTGTGGAAGAAACCCGAATTCACGCGAAGCATCCTGCACTTCGTACTTGATGAAGCATAGTGTATTAGCATGTGGGGGGAATTCCGGAATGAATACCTCAATATAGGCAATCTCAGGTTTCTCATCCCCGAAACTATCCCTTTTTATGTCGCATCAGCAACTTTACCAGCTCCTGTCCTTCAGGACATCACAGATATCCTACGCCTGCGACGCGACAAGATAGATTATATCGAGCTGTCATGTGATAGGCCCAATATTCACCTTGTTGTGCGTCCCATCAAGTACCGCATCAACAGTTACCATGATCTTGCATTCCTAGTCCCCGGAAAGGACTATGTCCATGGCGTTTCGGCCCCGCCGGAACCCTTCTTAGTGTTCTTGGATAACACAAAGGCCACAGAGCATGCGGTGCATGCTCTCCACAAGTTGATGGCCCCGGAACTACGAGATAAGATCAGATGGTTTCACGCCGGTATGTCGCCTAGGTACCGGGAGGATGAAGCCGAGAAGCTCAAGAATGGTGAGACGTGGGGCATATGTGCAACTTCGTCATTCGGAATGGTGAGTACGAATACATAGACCAGAAGTCAAGTGACTTACCTGCCGGATCAGGGCATGGATCTTCCAGCAGTGAAGACAGCTGTCCAATGGCGGCCCACATGCGACATATGCGAGATATGGCAGCGTTTTGGACGTGTAGCCCGCACACATGGAATGGAAGGCATTGGAATATTGTTCGCGGACAAGCAGCACTTCGACGAAGCACGAGCCACAAAGAAAGCCAATGCCGAAGCTAAGGAGAGCAAAAAGCGAAAGGCGCAGGAAAACGATACAGACCACCCTTCAAAACAATCCACGACAGATGCGGGTGTGATCGCCAATAGACGTGAACAGGATGTGGCCGAGGGGAATGAGCTGCTGGCGGCTGAGAAGGCACTCATTGCAAATCGAGACCTAGAGCGGCAGTCGACGTACCACAAACGATTGTACGGAAAAGAAAGCTGGCAGACAAAGAGGGCAAAAGGAAAGAAGAAAGCGGATGCTACGGAAGATGTGGTCGAGCTATATGGTCCTCTGGACGACTTCATCAACGCGAGGAGGCCAGAGATAGGATGTCGACACGTGCCTATCAGCCGCCATCTAAACGGAACCATTCTGCCAGTCAGCCACCATCTCGATTGCGACAAGTCAAAACCCACTGGCTGCACCCGCTGTTCCCCCCACAAATCTGAACTCTGCTGCAATATTCACAACCCCACACACTTCGACCCTCTTTTCCACTCTACTATGCCTCCGAAAGCAGCCCGCGCACCCAACCACACCACTGTTCCAGTGTACGAGCCGACTATGAGGGACAGGGACTTGAAGAGCGCGCTGAACAACTGGCGCCATGAACAGGCTGTCGCTATCGTCAGACAGTTGAACGTCCGCAAGTACGGTGATGGCATTTTCATGTCAGAAGAGACAGTTCAGCGTCTCGTTGACTGCGCCCACGTTGGCAAAGTCACCACTAAAGACCAGATCACCAAGGAGACTCGCTGGCGTCGCGATTGGGTGGATTTGTGTGGTGCGTCGCTTCTCCAGGTTGTTGCTGCATTTTCTGGGCCACCACCGGCAGCAGCAATAGCAACAGAACGTCCGCCGGCTGGCAGTTCGGTCTTGGGCACAGCGGCAACTAATGCTTTACCCAAGACACGCAGGAAGCCAACGTGTAGTGCTTGCTTCACGCCGGGGCACATCAGTAAGTGGATCAACATACTAGTATACTATATCTAATAACATGCTCATCTCACAGAGTCAAGTGCTTCGTGCCCAGTGAAGATTGCGGCTAAGCTCGCAGCTCACGCACAACCACCTCACGCGCAACCACTTCACGCACAACCACTCCACGTGCAACCATCCCATGCGCAACCACCCGATGAGAACACAGACCCCAATGCAATGGCCGCCTCAACTACGCATCAACCACCATCCTTTCAATTCACGTTCATGCCTCCAGACCAGCCACAAATATAATGTAAGTACTATACATCCAGACTGCCATCATCCCCAACTTCCAGCTCAATGTTTTCTTCATCAGGGACGTCCTCCCAGCCTTCCTTGTCGTCATCAGCTCCGCCAACGTCTACATCATCAACCCCGAGGCTCCGCTGCTGCACTGTGGTACTTAGGACATGTAAGCCCTCACACATCGCGTCGGGAACACTGTGGGAGGTCGTGCGGCCTGCGATGTATCTGTTTGTGTTGTTCTTCCGCATGTCCGCATGCAACATGCTGAACATTATCTCTAGGTTTGGTGTCGAGTGCCTCGTCGTCCGGTGGTAAAGGTGGAAGATATTTTCCACCTGAATCCGAGTGTTTTTGTATAATTCAATTAAAGGTGAGTCTGCCAGCATCTTGTGCTTCGTATGGTTCGAATATTTACCACCGTAAATTCTCTGCAGATTTAATAGTTAATGTCTATACATTACACCAATAATAATTCAAGTTACCTTCAAATAGAGATTGTTGTGCTCGACCCACCAGTCAATTGCTCGAAATTGCCCTGGAGTGCCGGTCGGATTACAGAGGATGTTCATGCAGATAGCCCGTCTGATTCTCGAGTAAGTGCATTTGTCTACGGAGGATAAAAGCTGATAAAACTCACTTCAAGCCCTCGGGATAGATGAAGTGTACATTGTGCAGATATTTCATCATATGCGCCGCGTACTTATGCTTTCCGCAGCCACGGAATATGAATGCCCATGGCATAAATGTGTCCTCGACCCGCCCAATATCGCCCTCATTCAGCGCATATGTTATCTCCTCGTAGAGGAGGAAATATTGCTGCCGTAGGAGCACATTTTCGCGCACCTGGTCTCGCAGAGCTAGCGGCTGGGCGCGAAGGTTTGAGAAGTTGTTGTCGGCTACTTGTTCCTGCACGAGACTGACCGCCATGTTGTTCAGCATTTCCCAAGATGGCTCCGACTGCGCAAACGCTTCAAGGCTCTCAAAGCCACGTCTCTCCGCCTCAAGATGCCAACAATCCAGTCGGGAGACGAGGCCTACATGCTCGATAGCTTCGTGCATGCGACGGAAGCCTGGTTTTGACTCAATCTTCCCTGTCTCCCTTGGACGGATGATGCTGATGTGGTGTATAAAGCTGTTAATTTCGAAAGGACGACCCGCCGTAGCTTGTATGAGTAGCCTCCAGATGGCGTCCGCACAGGCCATCTTCAAGTGGAAGAGGCCCAGAACGTAAACGGTGTATTGTAGCCTTCTCCAGGGTGTTGCCTCGACAGATCTTTTTGAGGGGCTAAGAGGCTTAGAGTGAAAGTGGGAATGGTTGGAACTGATAATTCGTTCTCTACGAATCTTACACGTTTATATACATATTGTTTCTCATATATCCATATTAGTCGATGGGCCCATATCCCATCCTACATGCACATCCCTCTACATGGATAGCTTCAAGCCGAGTACTGAGCTCGTGTAGCCTCCTCCTGGCTTGGACGACAAAGTCCTCTTCTCCCCAAAGTTCATCCATCTGATCCTCATCTGATGGATACTGTAATTCTCCGCTCCAGTCGGATCCAAATATAGACGGTTCCCTAGGCTCCGGTGTCCTGGGAATATAGATTGGGGAGTCTTCCCTCGACAGTGTGGTAATGTCCGGGTGATCGGAGGTTGATAACTCCGCATCACTTTCCCCAAAGATTTCCCTATCAATGGAGCTATGCATGGTAACCCTATGGTCAGGTGCGACGTTCTCCTTATCGCTGTCACCTGTCACTGATACTTCCAGTTCCACCGGATTAACCCATGCTCCATGTGATTCCCTATCAATGGAACTCCAAACTTCCTCCGGAGTGCTGTAGACCTGGGAAACAATGGAGTATCCATCATAGTGGACGTACTCTGCAAAGTTACTTGCATCGCCCTGGGTGTGTACCGGAATATTCTTCAATACTCCCCCTATTCCGTACGCTTCTTCTGTTGACCTCTCTGCTGCCAAGAGTATGTCCACGGTGGTGTCATAAGTGTGTGGGAGCCGGGTAGTGTCACCATCACCACAGTTGACAAGTATTCCGCTCCCCCTGACGTCTCCAACGTCACCTGTTGCTATCCTGACAGCATCCATCACTCCTTCTCCATAGTCCTGCTTCTTCACCCCTTTTCGCCTCCATAGCTTCTTTAGCCCATTATGGTAGTCATGAGCCCTAGAAAGGTCCCGCGCGGGAGTGCTTTGGTAAAGAGATCCGCCAAGTTGGATTCGCTTGGAACGTCTGAGAAAGATAGTAGACCCCTCTGTAGGCATCTTCGAGCGTAGTGATAGACAATGTCGATGTGTTTAGATCTGGATGTGGTCTGGGGGTTTTCGCCTAGTGATTGGGCTGCTCGATTATCGATGAGCACTTTATATCCGCTAGTGTCTTCTACCCCAAGTTCTTCCAATAGCTGTTGGTACCACCTGACTTGCCTAATCGAGTTGGCAGATGCGATGTATTCGGCTTCCATGGTTGACAGTGCCACGGTTGATTGCCTTGTGGAGCTCCATGAGAATGCCCCTCCTGCAAATATTGACACATAGCCTGAGATAGATCGTCGATCTTGCCTGTCTCCAGCATAATCGGAATCTGTGTACATCACAGGGTCTTCCGGTGAATCTATTTTCCGGTAAGTTATCCCTTGATCGATTGTTCCTGATAGATACCTGAAAACATGTTTGACAGCTGTCATGTGTTCTGGACCATTTGCATGTGTAAAGCGAGCCAGTAAGCTGGTCGCATATGAAATGTCCGGTCTTGTCGATATTGATGCCCACATGAGCATTCCAATGAGGTTTGCATACTTGGGGTCGCTTTGTGGTGTTGCTGTAGCCACAAGTGATAGGTTCCGATCCATCGGTGTGGAAACACTGTTGCATCCTGTCATGCCAGCCTTCTCTATTATCTCCTTGATGTATGACGGCTGTGAGATTTTGATGGTTCCAGCTGTCCGATCACGTTCAACCTTGATTCCCAAATATCGTTCTATTTCCCCAAGGTCCTTCATTTCGACAATGGCCTTTAGTTCGTTTTTGGCTTCTTCAATAAAGCCTTTTGTAGTAACAATCATTGAGTCGTCCACGTGGATTAGGAGCATGGAGAAATAATCCTTAGTGCGTTTCCAATAGGCACATGGATCAGTCTCGCATCTCGTGTATCCGACGCTTTGGATTTTCTGATCGAAAAGTTTGTTCCATTCATTTCCGGCCTGTTTAAGTCCGTAGATGGATTTATGTAACCTGAGCACACGGTTAGTGCCATCGTTGTATCGTGGGATCTGTTTCATGTAGATCTCCTCCTTCAGAGTTGCTTGTAGATAAGCGGATTTGGCGTCGACCACATGGACGTCCATATCTTCTTGTACGGCTATTCCTAGTGCAAGTCTCCAAGTGTCGAAACGGACAACTGGTGCATATGTCTCCACATAGTCCCATCCAGGACGTTGTGAGAAACCTTGTGCCACAAGTCGTGCCTTGTATTGAATGACTTCACCATCATTGTTGTGTTTCTTGGTAAGGACCCATCGGCAACCGATTGCTTTCCGATCTGATGGAAGTTCTGTTGCTGAGAAAGTTTCGTTTTTGATCAATGATGAATATTCTTCATCCATCGCTTTCTGCCAAAGTTCCGATTCCGGTCCTTCCAAAACGTCTTCCATGCGGAATTCTTGTGGTTTTCCCAGGTAGACTTCTTCTCCGTTGTCATCGGTTACAACGTGAAATCCTCTCCATTTTGATCCGGGGTTATAATTAACCGGTTTCTTCCTAAGGTCACCTCCATCCGCTTGTTTGTAATCCACAGGAGGTTTGGCTCGCATAGAACGCCTCTGGCCTGCAACCTTCTTTACTGGTGTAGATGGGGTTCGAGGTCGAGTGGATGCTCTCGGTGGAGTGACATCATCATTATTTTCGTCTCCCCCTGATTCTGGAATTTGATCGTTGTGAGGTTCGGGTATAGGGGCCTCTCCCTGTTTGTCTTGATTTTCACTGGATTCATGGTCTTCTAATTCTTCCGGCCTTTCAGAGCCGTCATCGAATTCTATTTCATCGTCATCATGATGCAGGGTAGGAGTGGCAGGTGTCGAATCTCCATCGTCTCGATCACTTTCTCCCCCTGATTCGTCATCTGGTACGATCTTCCAATTTCGTGTTGTCCTCACTGTTCTAGTGGGAGTGTGATAGTACTTGGCTGTCTTATCACTGCCATCGAATCCTAGAAATGGAAATGGTGCTGCTTTAGCATCAAGTTTCTTCGGTTTACCTGCTTGATCCAAGACATAGATCAAGGCACCGATCCGGGGTACCCCTGAGAGATCTGGAATTTCGTGGTACAGTTTCTCATAGGGGGTTTTTCCGTTTAGAGCCCTGTGAGGTACTCTATTTTTGATCCATACCGCATGTATGATCAAGTGTGGCCATAGGTTCTTTGGTAATCCGCTTTCCAGTAGCATGGTCCGGACCATTTCCGCAAGTGTTCTGTTGGTACGTTCTATCATTCCCATGGTCGCAGGGGAATAAGGTGCAGCAAAATTCATAATGATGCCCTTTTCTGATGTGTACGCTTTGAATTCGTCATTTTTGAATTCGGTTCCTTGATCGGAAAAAGTTGATCGGACCCTGTAACTTGAATCTGCCAATTCCAACGTCGTTTCCATTTGTTTGAATGCTTTCAAGGCCTGTGTCTTGTCCGTAGTAGGAGTGCAGACATGGAAACGAGTTTTGTTGTCGATATTTTGGACAGCATACTTCATGTTGCCTTTCCCAAGGGGTGTTATAGGTCCCATGGTATCCATCAATATCTGGTCACCGGGTTGTTGAACATTGATCGTGTGACCTCCATCAGCGATTGATTTTGGTTGCGGAGTTTTGGTGGCTTTTGCCATGTCACATGGCGCACATGTAATTTTCGTGTTCTCGGGGTCCCTGACTACCATAGTCGGGTTGTGCTTCTGAAGGTTTTGTAATGATGGGAAGCTAATGTGTCCCATCGCACTGTGCCACTCCTGCCAAGAGCGGGCTTGTTGTTTCTTTCCCAAGTAAGCTTGCTGAGGGTGACCTTTGGAAGCGGTTAGAGGTGAGGTGGGGTTTACCTCGTACAGTCCTCTTTTGATTTTCCTGCCAACGCAGAATAATGCACCCTGTTTGTTGTAACACAACGCTTCTTGCTTTTCGAATAGTACACGGCCGTCGCCGTCGCATATTTTTGGTATGGAGATTAGGTTTGATGCCGTAGGGACGTATGCACAGTCCTTTAGTTTGATGGGAATTTGTTTCCCCTTGATTTCCATCATTAACCTGGCATCACCACGACCCAAGATCGCAGTTTTACCTCCGACCCCTGTCAGATCTTCTCGGCAGGGTCGGAAGTTTTCCAATAGTGACATGTCCATCACTACATGAGTAGTTGCTCCGGAGTCCAGGAACCATTTGGAAGAATTTCCAGTGAGAGCGTAACATAGATCTCCCACAGAATCATAACAGTCAAGGTTGTCATAGATTGCGTCGCCATAAATATCACATAGATCGAGATGCATATTGTCGTCATCCCAGTCCGTTTTAGGACAGGGGCGTTTAATTTCTTTGTAGTTGTATCCTTTATACCCCCTAGACCTCTGTCTCTGCTTATTCCGTCCACCAGACATCCAACTGCTCCCTTTAGAAGGTGCTGTTGATGGGTGTGACGTGAGACAGGGTTGTGACGAGGGGTATGATGATTTTACTGACAATTCGGCGATCTCGGGGGATTTAATTTCCTCCACGGCAGCATTAGCCGTATCCGGTTTCTTGGCGTCCTTGGTGTCTTTAGTGTCGTCCTTTTTAGGAGCACGGCACTCCTTCTTCCAGTGTCCTTTCTTGCCACAGTTGTGGCACTTTCCGGGCTTCTTCTCGGACTCTTTCTGTCCGGATCCTTTGTTCTGGGCTCCCTTGCCCTTCCCTTTCCCTTTGAACATAGACGCACTCATTGCGCTATTGCTCTCCGCATTCTGCCTCCGCTGATATTCATCAAATAGCCTGATGCGCACCATCCTTTCCCAAGCCACAGGACCACTACCTTCAGGTCCTTGGTAGTCCTTGGCACCCTTGTCCAGAGTTTGGACAATGACTCCCCACGATTCCTCAGGCAATGATGCCAACATGGCGATGCCGAGGGTTCTGGGGGCAATAGTACCGTTTTCAATCGCATTGATGTCATGTGCGAGTTGGGATAAGGTTTGATGGTGCTCCACCATCGGTTTGTCATCGGAGTATCTGATGGTCCAAAACTTGGCCATCAATGGTACAATTGATCCGGGGGTGGTGTATTCATGGGCTTCTAGAAGCTTGGTCCATGCTTCTTTTGCGGTAGCCGATGTCTGAACGAGTGTAATGATGTCGTTCTTGACTGATACCCTGATGTAATATAGGGCTTCAATGTCCTTGTTCCTCCAGGCCTTATATACTCCTGAGAGGTTGGCTTCGTCCTCATCATCGGAATCTATATATTCCGGAAAATCCGAGCTTTCGGAATCTGAGTCATCTTTAGGAGCTTTCCCTTTCGGGGCGCTCCCCCCTTCTCCTCCTCCTGCAGCAGCATCTCCAGCAATGCTGGGTACTTTAGATTCGAGGTATTTCATGGGGGGGTCCTTCTTGATGTAACGACTCAGGCCTTTGAGTTTCAGGAGATCCTGGATTTGGATTTTCCAGGATACCCAATTTTCTGGGCCAGTCAATTTTTCGATTTGGATTTTGGACATGGTTGTGAATGGAGAGTGTGTTGGTAGAGTTTGACTTTCACTTGTGATGTAAAGTTGTAAAACGATTTGAATCACTGAAAGCCGGGGCTCATAACCTTTTGAGGGGCTAAGAGGCTTAGAGTGAAAGTGGGAATGGTTGGAACTGATAATTCGTTCTCTACGAATCTTACACGTTTATATACATATTGTTTCTCATATATCCATATTAGTCGATGGG
>JACXVL010000386.1:32774-63529 GCA_014898675.1 Athelia sp. TMB | reverse complement strand
TCCAGACTTTGTCAAGCTGCATGAGCGATATTGAGCGAATGTAAGGCTTTCTCGCATTCACTTTGGCGGTGATTGAGGTCGATTTTTCATCCAGTTACGATGACCTTCATCAACACAACCGGAGTGCGGTATTGACCCCTTCACTGCAAGAAGCACAATCTCTGATTCACATCCTACAACTCATTTCAAAAATGGCCCACAATGATGACCCCACATGTATGGTGCTTCTCAAAGCGGGCGTGTTGGATATTATTATGAGGATCTACGTGATCTTCCCTGCATTCTCTCACTCAGCCATAGATGGCCCAGAGCGCTGGATGACGCTCTTGCAAGCTTGCAAGGGTATCATTGGCACTCTACTTAACTCAGCTCCCAACTGCAGCGCAGTGTTCGACCATCCGATCTCGGTACTCTGGCCGGAGTGCCATGACCTGCCACCTCCATACACAAACGAGCGTCAAGATGCCTACGCTCTACTTTCACAGCGTTGTACGGCATGGCAGATGGCGCCCCGGGCATGTGTGCGCCGTCGGGTCGCCATGATTCACATTGGGTGCTTGTGGACATCGAATGAGACGAAAGCAGAAGATATGCAGGCGTGCGCAGATCTGGTCGAGTTCAGCCAGTAAGCAAGTCGATTCTTGGTACCTTATGTGTATTGACCATGCATCCTATTAGATTGCAGTTTTACGATCAAGAAATCGTTAACTTGTCGACCCTTGCTATTCTCAAACATGTCCTCTCCAGCGGGAATAGCGCCCGCCATCTCATCGCCATCATCGCCCAAAGCAAACCACAACATATCACGCTCATCTTCTCGAAAATAGTGTGGCTGTGGGCCGAATGCTGTCTCTCTCAAATAACCGAAAAGGTTATGGGTGATCCACATTTGGGATGGGATCGTTCCCAGTTTGTGGTAGGGATTGTTGCGCCCGTCGTAGACACGTCATTCTACGGCCGCGAAAAAACACGGCTCTGGGAGAGAGCCTCAAACAGTGACACGGCGGTGTATAATATCCTCCATTTTACCACACGCGCTGCAGGATTTGGGCTCCCTATGCGTCAAGCCATGATGGACGCCGGGGTTCTTGCGCTAGTTCCCTTGGCATATGTTAATCAAAGGTTCCAGACGGAGAAGATGCTGGAATGTGTGAAGCATCCCAGGTGCGGCAGCAGAGGCGAGGCGTATCCCATTCCTTTGGATGTTATCAACGCGGAGGCAGCAACTCTTGCGTCACTTGTGGCGACTCCTGGTTTTCGGGCTAATTGGTCTGGGCAAGCATACATGGCGAGGAGGGCTGCATGCTCGCAATTCCTCAAGGTCTTGTTTGGCAATGCTGGCGAAAGCGGACAATCGAGCGAGCTGGAGGAGAAATACTGGTGGATGCGCGCACTATACCAGAAGATCGTTGTGCTGTCATGACCTCATACGATCCGACATTCTTTTGAATTTCATTAGCTTCGTAATATTATGTTATCCTGTGTAGTGACTTCAACTTGCTCATATCTGCGAGTTCGAGCTGTCAATCCTATTATCCTTAATCTACTATTTTAGAGAATGATTTCTTGTACATATCTGCAGATCGATGTACTGACAACGCATGCAGACACTTTATAATCATGTATCAATAGCAATGCCAATACGCCACTGCAGCAGGTAGGAGGGACTGATTGTCTTCCCTCCTTATTATGGGATGACTTTGGGAGACTAGCAGCAGGTGGCAAGCGCTAACTCAGATGTATCACATTCTGACATGATCATCTTGCATTCCCACTCGCTCTCTTCTTCCTCTTACCATTATTTGATTGTCTGGCTGACAGACTGTGCAGCGTCCGGCAAGTTCCAGAAACGAACAGATGAAAAATCTGTTGAGCTACGTACGATGACGACGAACATCCTTACGCCACATGTCACATGATTCATAGTTTATCTTGCGCCGATTAGATATATCTTTTCCTCAGTCGTTCTGTCACAAACGTCTGAGGTAAGAGTTACAATACTCTAGATATTACATACGCTAATCTACCTATAGACTACAGTACAGGTACGAGTTGTAATATCAGTCGTTCTGTCACAAACGTCTGAGACTACAGTACAGGTTCTAACAGGTTATGACCACCCGTTGAGCGCATATAGTCCGATTTTACGAACCGCCGTACACCGTTCGACTCACTTCTTCCTCTCGCTGCACGACGCGCGACCCCCGCGGTTCTGTCCGCCCTTTTTGATCTCGATTAGATCCTTTGCTGCACGACGCGCGACCCCCCCGCGGTTCTGTCCGCATCTATATTCCGAACACCCTTCAAACTTGAATCATGAACGTTCCCGGAGCTCCCGGAGCCGCTGCGGTGCCTGGTGGCGCCGGCGGTACAGGCGGCATGACTAGTTCCTCTTCGGGGACGATTAACCCCTTCGCGAGACCTATTGGTCCTATATCGATCACTACCGGAATGATAACCTCTCTTTCCAATGACCCCAGCTTTAAACCCCTCAGTCTGATCGACGACAATTACACGTACTGGTCGAAGCGCGTGCTGAGCGTCCTGAAACTGCAAGATCTCGGAGATTACGTTCTCGGGAAAATCACCACTCCTACCGAACCGAGCGCATATTGGCAATGTCAGTCGAACCACAAGAAGATCGTTGCTTTTCTTGGGCAGAATGTCGCGGAGTCTGAGAAAGAGTTCCTGTTAACCGACGACTCGGCTGATGCGTGGTCGAAACTCATCAAGCGACACCAACAACGTGGTCCGATCACGCAGATCAGGTTGATCCAGGAACTGTTCTCGATCGAATTCACGTCCGACATTTCGGCTCTCCCCGCCGCTCTCGAGCGTGCTCGGGAACTGACCGATCACATATACGCGCAGAGCATACCAACCCCCGAGACGATGTGCCTTGTTTCGATCTTGGGTGCCCTAGAGAAGAATTTTGATGGCATCCGTTCCGACGCTACGTCTCACTACATATCAAACCCTGCCGACGGCCTGCAGTGGCTCATCAATCGCATCTCGGAGGAGGTACTTTTCAAGGCACCCAAGTTCACCGGTGATCGAGCCTCGGAGATCGCCTTGTACATGTCGATCATCTGCGGAAACTGTAAGCGGAAGGGACACAAGACGGAACTGTGTTACCAACCTGGCGGAAAGATGGAAGGGAAGAAAGCCGAGGTCGAGAAAGGGATAGCTGATAGGCGAGCGGCTGCGGGCGCTCCTCGAACGAAGCGTGGTGCGCCGAATACGAACCCATTCCGGAAGACCACGGATGGGCGTGCGTTCATAATCGACGCCCAGACAAAACAGGCTGTGTTCATCCAGACCTCCGCATCTGATTCCGCTACCCCATCTGCATCGATTACCTCCCCCGCACTCTCTTCTAATGCCGCGGGTTCTTCGTCTACCGCCCTGATGGCACTACAAACCGATCCCTTCCCTAATGCGTGGGCTTTGTCCGCAATTGTGGCGCATACACCCCCCCCTACCGGCTTCCCGAAGATTCCCGACTCGTGGAGCCTGTCTAAAATGGATTATCCTAAGCTTCCCTCTACTTGGTCGTTCGCCGATGGGGATGATCTCTCCAGTGACGAGGAGGAGTACGTGGCGCTTGTCGGGGTTCCTGACTTGGGAGGAGGGTCAGCCTTGGCGGCTTATCACCGTCAGGAACCGGCGTTTGTTCTTGATACCGGTGCCACGACCCACATCTCATGCGAGAGATCGGATTTCTCCTCGATCGAAATGATCCCGCCCCGGACGATCAACGGGCTCGGAGGATCGCTGAGTGCGGTGGCTGTGGGCGAGGTTCGACTTTCGACCTCTCTCGGCGGAGACATCACTCTTCGTCACGTCCTGTTCGTACCTGGTGCGGATGTCCGTTTGATCTCAATCAAAGCCCTAGCCTTCAGTTCTGAGAACGTCAAGGCCACGTTTGGACGCACTGGTTGTACTCTATCGGATGCCGCTGGTCGCACGATCGCCACTGGCGAAATCTCAGCAGCTCACTCCGGCTTGTACATACTCCAGACAGCGACCACCATCATGCACGCTACAGACCCCATCGACCCTGCTCCCCGTGTCTACGTATCCGCGAGGGTACCGAATCTACAAGTATGGCATAATCGCCTTGGACACCCGAACATTCGGAAGCTGGTGGACATGGTGGATCGCGGGATGGTCGAAGGTATGCAGATTGATCTTTCCTCCCAACCCTCGAAATGCCAATCATGTATCCAGGGCAAACAGACAAGATCGTCAGTGCCTAAGATACGTGAGGGAGCAAGGGCTACGGATGTGTTAGAGATTCTGTATATCGACTTGATTGGGCCACAGGCTGTTGTATCGGCGGCGGGAAACCGCTACGCAATGAATATTATCGATGATAAATCATCGCACAGCTGGTCGATCGGCTTGGCTGATAAACCCCAAGCGCAAGCGCGTCTCCAACAGTGGGTGGCGGAGGTGGAACTCCTGACCAACAAGAAGGTTAAATTGATGCGTATCGACAATGGCGAGCTCAAGTCGATCAAGATGGAGGCATACGCTGCCTCTAAGGGTATTACGCTACAATGGACGGCGCCCCACACTTCAGCGCATAACGGCCGCTGCGAACGCGTAAACAGGACCTTACAAGAGTCCGCGCGCACTATGCGCATCCAAGCGAACGTGCCACCTAATCGGTGGGATGAATTTCTCGTCACTGCCAACTATCTACGCAATCGCGTCTCGACCGTCGCATTGGACCACATGACGCCGCACGAGTCATTCACGGGGAAGAAGCCAAACCTATCACACCTGCGCGAGATCGGGTGTCGGGCATTTGTCCTGATACTCAACAAGCATAATCCGAAGATCTACGGGAGATCTGAGGAATGCGTGTTAATCGGTTATGGCGAGGACTCGAAGACGTACCGCGTTTATCATCGCGAGAGTCATCACGTTTTCGAATCATTTCATGTCGTTTTCATCGAATCGAAGGACGAGGAACGCCCATTTCGCCCAGGAGTTATTGCGGGCCTGGAGGGGGATTCCGACGAGACCGTGCCCCTTGTCGATAACCCCACTTTGCCAGAGGACTTATCGACGCCTCTTGCGACCGCTCCCTTGCCACCGGCGCCACCGGTTACTGATCCCTCTGACTCTGAGCCGCGGAGATCTGGACGTACCGTTATGCCTACCGCGCGTCGCGCGGAAGCCAGCTCAATCCCAAGGATATCGGCTGTGGCGCAAGCAACCGCCGAGGCTAGAGAAGCGGGAGAGCGGGTCCGGGAGGCGCGTCAAACTCGAGCGGGTTCTCGTACCAGGTCTCGTGACGGTTCAAGGACTCGGGGCAGACCCGAGGCCAGCGCGGAAACTCCTGTGACTCGTACACGGTCGCGTTCGTCGAGACCTGACGCTCCTGGGTCGGGTATCCCTACCCCGGTGTCCGTGGCGCCACGCGTGCCCTCCGTGGACGAGGAGGAGGTCACAGCTTTCCTGAGCACGCTACCGGCTGAGGTACGCGCATGCCTACTGGACGCTAGCGCTATCGACGATTTCCTCGACCCGGACGATGAAGTCGACCCAGAAGACCCGAAGACGTTCGATGAAGCGATGCAGCGACCGGACAGGGACAAATGGATTGCGGCTATCAAAGAAGAGCTCAAGTCTATCGACGACCTGAAGGTGTATCGCCTGGTGCCGAGATCGCAAGCGTTGAAGGAGGGGAGGAAAGTGTTGAAAGGTCGCTTTGTGCTTCATTTGAAGCGAGACCAGTTTGGGAAGATCGAGCGTTGGAAAGCCCGGTTCGTGGTGCGAGGGGACCGCGCCACCCCCGGAGTCGATTATCATAAAACCACCTCTCCAACAATGCGTCTGGAAACTTTTCGCATCATCCTACATATCGCTGCGGCCCTTGGTTGGTCTCTCCATCAACTCGACGTGAAGACCGCTTTTCTGCGCGGGAGGCTGCCACCTGGCGAGCATGTCTTCATGGAGCAGCCCGTCGGTTTCGAGGCCCCTGGATACGAGGATTATATCTGGATGCTGATTATGGGGCTATATGGCTTACCGAACGCTGGGCGTGTCTGGTACATCGCTATGAATGCCGCTATGTTGGACTTCGGCTACACGCGGGTCGCGTGCGAGCACTGCCTATACTTCCGCAAGTCACCAACAGGGACGGTTCTGGCCGGCGTACACGTTGACGATTACATGGCGGCTGCGAGCACCGATGTCGAGGGCCTACGATTTAAGGAGGAGCTCAAGAAGGTGTGGGAGATTAAGGACCTCGGCGTCGCTAAATTCTGCGTCGGTATCGCAATCGAGCGGGACTTTGTCAACCGCCACATTTTCCTCTCTCAGACGGCCCTTATTGATAAAACGCTCGCTATATTCAAGATGACCGATTGCAACGCGGTATCTACACCCATGGAGGCTAAGAAGACCCTGTCTCGCATTCCTGCCACTCCTCTCTCTGACGCGGACAAGCGCGAGCTGAAGACGTTCCCTTACCGGAAGCTGATTGGCCTATTGATGTACTTGGCCATCGGTACCCGCCCCGATATCGCACTCGCTGTCCAGAAACTTTGTCAGTTTCTCGACTGCTATAATTTCGACCATTGGGAGGCCGCGAAGCGGTTGCTGCGCTATCTGAAGGGGACCCGTACTTTGCGCTTGAGGTTGGGTGGCGCGAATGTCAACCTCGTAGGTTTTACAGACGCCAGCTTCGCCTGTTGCCCCGACTCTCGCAAGTCGGTGGGGGCGTACTGTTTCGCGTTGGGCGATAGTGGTATCGTCTCTTGGGCCGCACGTAAACAGAAGACGGTGGCCCAATCGACGACCGACTCCGAATATATCGCGTCTGCGGAGGCAGCTCGGGAGGCTATGTGGCTGCGTTCTATTCTCACATCTATCCTCATGCCTCCGAACCATCCAACTCCTTTGCTCTGCGACAATGAAGCGACTCGTGTCCTATCCGCGGACCAGGTCTTCCATTCGCGATCAAAGCATATCGACATCAAGTACCATTACATACGCGAATGTTGCGAGAACGGGTCCATTATACTGCACTACGTGCCTTCTGCCGACAACGTGGCGGACATACTCACCAAACCGCTTCCCGCCCCTCAATTCTTACGGCTGCGGAGTTTTATGGGCCTATGCGATCGTGCCTGAGTTTCCACACGAGGAGGAGCTGCTGTTGGTGGTGGTTTATGACTGTTTTATTTTATTTCTCTGCGTTTCTCACTTTCTCTCATTCCTTATTATTTCATCCTTCCTTTTTCTTATCTACATACATGCGCCTCAGGATGAGGAGGAGTGTTGAGCTACGTACGATGACGACGAACATCCTTACGCCACATGTCACATGATTCATAGTTTATCTTGCGCCGATTAGATATATCTTTTCCTCAGTCGTTCTGTCACAAACGTCTGAGGTAAGAGTTACAATACTCTAGATATTACATACGCTAATCTACCTATAGACTACAGTACAGGTACGAGTTGTAATATCAGTCGTTCTGTCACAAACGTCTGAGACTACAGTACAGGTTCTAACAAAATCAGGTTACTAGTCATCCGAAGTTCCAGCTTATTCCGAGACCGTTGACTCGCGATCGGAAGTGTGCTCATGGTCAATCAGCAAGTTGCTGACTGACGACGAGCACCTTCAAAGCCCAGACGAAAAACCCTCTCAACTTCCCGTCGATCCCCTTCAGCTCGCATCTCGTGGACCCAGTATATCATTGATGTCTCCATTCTCTGAACCTCTTGATCTGCCCGTATCTCAGGAGACATTGGCCTTAGTAAACGCACACCTCTCCCCACTTACACCACAACAGATTTTAGAATGGGCAGCAACCCATCTCCCAGGACTCTACCAAACGACAGCCTTCGGCTTGACAGGTCTCGTTGCGATTGATATGCTCTCCAAGCTCTCGTCTTCGAGTTCGCCACCGCCACTCATATTTTTGGACACCCTCTATCACTTTACGGAGACTTACGAACTAGTCGAAGAGGTGAAGAAGCGCTATGGGCGGGATGTGCATGTATACAAGCCGAACGGATGCGATGATGTAAAGGCATTTGAAGCCCAGCACGGTGAAAAGCTGTGGGAGAACAATGAGAGTGTGTATGATTGGGCGGTGAAGGTACGCTTAATTACGATCATCGTTCTCGACTGCATATACTAACCATGATATGATGAAGGTAGAGCCCGCAGAACGCGCATACAAAGACCTAAGCGTGCGATCTGTCATAACAGGCCGAAGGGCTTCACAAGGCGCAGATCGCGCAAACCTCCAACCTCTTGAGGTGGACACCACTGGGCTTCTGAAGCTGAATCCTTTGTTTGCTTGGTCATTCAATGACGTAGATGCATATATCAAGGAGAATAATGTCCCGCACAACGCGCTGTTGGACCAAGGATACAAAAGTGTGGGCGATTGGCACAGCACGGAAAAGAGCAAGGCTGGCGATATCGGGGAGAGGGCAGGGAGATGGGCGGGCAAAGAAAAGACTGAGTGTGGGCTACACGAAGATTACTTCAAGATGAAGGAACAGGTGCGTACTTCGTCCCGGTTATGAATTGGAATTTATCAGATCTGAAATTCGTACCAAAGGCTCGGCAGGCGAAGTTACAAGAGGTAGCAGTCACAGCTGCCAATGTTGGTATTGAATCAACATAGTGCACGAACCGGCATATGAATATCGGTTGGGACCCCAGTGGGCAACAGTCAGTTTGCAAACATGGGTTGCTGTCGTTAGAGTGTGTCTTCATATACCTTCACGCGTAGAGAGAAGGTTAGATAACATCTGTTATAACACATAATCATACATAGTAAACACCTTGAAAGGAAGAAAACACGAAGTACATCTACACATACATTTATACCCAAGACCTCCAATGCTTGTGAGGGTAATAGACCGTAGATAGTGTTCCATCCATCGCACAATGGATGCAGACCAACGGAGCTGCTTATGAAGCTGCAGCACGAACAACACACTATTGTCCCCACCGCTAAGCACAGAGAGAAAAGGCTTCTCCTCGGATCAACCGAGCTGCATGTCTGTGCGTCGGAAGAGGGATTCACGAGTAGGCTAATCCTACGAAGGTGATGACCGCGCCTGCTACTGCACCAGCCACTGCTGCCCTGGCAGCGCTACCGAATGAGCTATTTGCGGATCCTTGGATGGCATGGTAAACATTTTGGACCGCTTCTTCATCCATCCCGATAGTGAGCCACCCAAGTCCGTTTGCAAGGGCAATGGAACGAGAATGGAAGCCTAGCTTCTGGGCAGAAAGCTGTTCGCCAGCTAGCTCAGCACTTTTCAGTACAAATATGCTAGGTGGAGCTGCCAACGCGGTCGACGTGAGGTGATCGAGGTAATCGTGTCTTTCCTCGACGGTCATAGAGCGCACAAGTGGACGAGAGTTGGTAGAGCTGATCTGGGACGGAACAGAGGTTTGCTGCGAGCTTAGCATGTCTACATCTGCGGGTAGCGTTGGCGCGGCCTGCAATTGTTTCGAATGAAGATGATGTGGCTTGCGTTCTTCAGTGCTAGCTCTGAGTGCAGCGTTTGGGCCAACCATGAAAGACTCCAGGCTTCTCGCGCCGACGGAGTCCTCAGTGCTGGACGGCGTGATCAAGGTGCCCGGCATGCGTGCCTTGCCCTTCTTCGGCGTAATGAAACTCTTCAACCGCTCTTCATTAATGGCTCGCTCTTCTGGTTCGACGTCATCATCCATGATACCGGGCTGGCGAAGCCTGTTGAGCAACTCGCTCGTGTCTGTCGAAATAGACGCGAGACTCGCCTGTGCCACTGATACGGGCTTCACGGAAGAGCGGCGCGGTCGCTTCTCCGGGGTGCGATAGCTCGTCTCTGGATCAATGTACATAGATCCAAGGGCCTCCGTTATGTTTTCCTCGGCCTGTGCAGCGGCCGGTGAAGGTGGGCAGCTGGAGCGCGGGTGGCCCTTGCGTGGAAGCCCGCACTTCGAGCAATGGGGTGCTTTGCGGGGGGTCGTAGATGAGGTCTCAGATGACCGGGCAGAGCTGGCGGTAGCAGCGGTGGGCGTGCTGGGGGCAGATGAGCGAGTGGTCGGTGCCATCGTAGATGTAGATCAACTGCTGACTGCGTGAGATGGTAGACTAAGAGGAAAAGTAAAGTAGCGGTGCATTCTTGCTTTAAATCTCTACAGCCTTAGCGACCAGGTCCCAATGTCTAGTTGATTACCACAGGTGGTACGTAGAAGTGTGAATCACAAAGGTTTGGGGCTGTGAACAATGCGACAGGGGATATCTCGTTCCGGAAACGGACATTATCGGTACTCTCTTCTTAACCATTTCAACGCGCAGAGACCAGTGAATCACCATGCCCTTGCCTTGGGAAGCTCTCATTCCTTTCGGTACAGTGTATCCACAAATTTTCCCTCGCCATTATCTCTGAGCACTTTTGGGAAAAGGTCTCGTCACCGTCATGTTCGGAGCGACCGGTACACTCGTTAAGACATCCAAGCAGGCCCAGAACCAGGGCAAGGTGCGAAACCTACATATAACCAGGAGATAATTTGGCTGAATGATCATGCAGCCTGTCCGATACCACATAGATACTTGGGACGAGATGATGATGGAGCGAGACAGGCGTCTAACGGGTCATATACGAGGGCAACGAGTACGTCCTGCTTCCTATTCTACATTTATGCAATACTCACTATGTATCTTGTATTCCCTGATTAGTCTGATCCCACACCACCTGAAGGGTTCGAAACTAGTAGTATATGGGCAACCGGTGCGTTTTGCCGTCTAATCTGGATATTCCCTACCACTAACCCTTGTCTGCAGAAGTGGCGAAGTAAAACTAGATGTCTTAATCATATTACCCTGCCCATATCCATTCTGCCTGAACTGAAACCCGAAGAGGACTACATTAAGTTTGCATCGCAGTCTTCAGCCAAATCCAAACATCCTGGGGCTCAGACCCAATCTCGACCTCTTCGTCGCGTACAAACCCGTATCTCTTTCCCTCCAAACTTCGTGCCAAACTGGCCAGGTCACTTCGCGCCATGTCCTGGTCGGTCTCCAGCACGCATGACAGGATGACACCATGTTTAGACTTTATGTGTGCCGTCTGTGTGACTCATAAGCGGAAGAATCAAGGTGAATAATTGACAGGCTTACGATTTCGCCCCATGAGAAGGTTTGCTTGATGGTATATGTGAATTCAGGAGTTTGACCGAAAGCCCACTCCCAGTTCTAATACAAATGTTTAGTTTGCTAGGCTGTCAAAGAGGAAGGTTTTACTGACGGGCAGCTCAGCCATGCCCTGGCGAATGTAATCTATGCCCAAGGTTGCTGAATTTTCTTCTGCAACTTGCACCTACATTGCGTTCAGCCCTTGTTGACCAGGTAAACAAAAATATTACGCACTTCCTCGTCGATTTCATATTCTTCTCGGAATGCTTGTACAACAGCATCTGTATATGCATCGTGCGAAATGCTCGAGCTGTATTGCTGCAAGTTGCACACCGGAGATCGCACAGAGGCCACACCCCTTGTAATCATGTTTTCCTTTGCACGAAGTTAGTCAACCAAGTAGACGAACGGTAAGTAATATACCCACCTTGTCTGTGCGTAATAAATCTCCCAAGGTATCTAGTTTTGTTGATATGAGCATTGTTCCGTGATGATACGCCCGTTTATTGACGATCTTATACGCTGAGCCGGAGACGTAAAGGCGTTTGGCATCAGCATCCCAGGCTCGCATAGCAATTTTATGGAAGCACTCATCTTATCCTTGCCCACACATATGTCATTTCTATCATTGAGACGTGCGTCAATCCCGAGAGACCGAACGGCTTTGAGCGCGACTTGGCCCGTTGCATGCCGGTCGAAGGACGTTCGGGGCAGATGGATAGAGAAGTTAGTATTCCCTAAATCCTATAGCAAAGAGTCTATTTTAGCAAAGATGATTTCGGGAGGAGGTCGCCGGGATACAGAGAAAGATACACACATGGTACACGGTACCCCCTCCACTGCGTCGTCGTATGAACGGGATTCCAGTCCTTCTCAGCGCAGAGAAGTTGACCTCTTTCCATGGATTTTGATTGCGGCCAATGACCACACACGGCTCATCGCGATATATTAACAGCAGGGGTTTGTCAGGCGGGCTATGTCTGAAGAGCCTGCATTGCCAGACTAAAATCAAGCGCGTGCAGCGGCGTTTCCGAGCTCACAACGCACCAGTCCTCGAAGGTAAGATTAAAGTATGGGTTGGTAGACTTGGAGAGGTATATCGAGTGGTCTGGTGATGGCACAGACGAAAAAGAGCGTAAGTGGGTCGCCAAAGAGGACCGCGACGAAGCGCGCACGACAGTGGAAAGCAGCATTCGAAGTATCAATGCTGGACCCACACGCGCTTACAACAGACTCTTCGAAACGCAGTTGCTTCCCATTACTTTGCGTGGCTTCACAATTGCGATGGCAATATTTCAAGAGTCCAAGGTTCAATGGTTTCATTGAGAATGTTGTGGTAATATCTATGCAACGCTCTACTCGAACCAATTGCCCGTAAGTCAGTGCCCGGTCATCATTTCTGCACGGCCTTGAAAACGGGCTTCTCAATCTCGTGCACGGGTATTCTGCCCTCTGGCGAGCCGGGAATCGTCTTGGTGAGTCCCTTGAATGGAAAAGCGGGGTCAGAATTATGATAAGATCGCATGGGTAACTTTGGGACTCGCCAGCTTCTCGAACATGCACTTGTTGAGTGATCTCTCCGGCTTGCGGCAGAGATAGTACTCCTATTTGACAGCGATGTATAAGTAGGGCGTATTTGGAATATTGATTGGAGGCTACGGACGTGATTGCTGTTTTCTAAGCATTTCCAGTGCGCGTCGAATTGCTGGAGGCAGTTCTCCCTCATTTTGGTTATGCTGTAGAGTAAGAAAGATATATATCAGCGTTTATATCAAAATTCACAGTGATATTGCAACGTACAGGTCTGTTGCGCATCTCGTCACACGTCGACCCTCCTTCAGACAATGCTCAGGGTTCCGGCTCTCCTGCTTGCACAACATGAAATCCTCTGTTGTGTCGCATCAAATGTGATTAGCTCTTGAATTTCATCCACAAGAAGGCGGAAGAAGCGCACCATTGTATTCTTTGCAGTAAGCCCCGAGGAAGAACGCAGCGCTCTTTAGAGGACCACTGGTGACTCCTAGCTCCGAGACCTTTGGCACGGAGTCGGGCAGAGCAGTAGGCTCTTGATATGGGTGCGAAGAGGACGCGCCGTCGGTGTACCTGCTCATCGTCGCCGGCGCTGTGTGTGCTTGGACGTTCGGGAGTTCGCGCAGACGCTTTCGGAGACGGCGGAGTTCAAAATCCGGCTATTCGCGATCGCGCCCTGCTGCTTTGGCTTCAATTGCTTTTGGGTTCAATTGCTTTCATCAACGTGAACGACCATGGTGCGTATTCGCGTTCGTCATGGCATAGACAGCATGTTAACAAAGTTTTAGCCCCCCAAAGCTGCACCAAAGATCTACCAACTACTGGTAAAGACGCACACGCTGACGGTAATGATTACCGCGGAACCGAAGACCACCATCGCATCACTTAAACTGGAGGTCCTCTCGGCACTGAAAGCAGATGTGAATCAAGTCCCAGGCGTGCCGAAAGTAGAAGAAACCGAAGACTTTGAGATCTGCCAAATACCCAAAGCGCGAGGCAAGCCAGGCACCCAATATGAGGTCTTGCAGGAATCAGCAACTGTTGCTGGGACCGTAACGAACTGGGAGGTCCTATTCATACAATTCAAAGATGCATCTGGTAAGTTTCTTATCTTTGGCAGGCCCTCGCATGCTCGATGTATCGCTTCGCTGTCCCCTCCACTGAACGGGAAAATGAATTTACTGGCCATTGCAGGCAAACTAATGCCAGTCGAAGTCACGCAACCGTCTCTCCTCGGTGATGACGACGAAGAGGAAGTCCCGCGAACACGAGCGATGCCTGCTAATGATGTACCATCGGGCGGCAAGGGAAAGCGAAAGGCGCCTGATGAGTAAATGAGGGGGATGATTATGCCTCAGCACGCGTTTCTGCGCGTCATATCCAATATACTATATCTTGACACCTATACAAATGTAGCCCGGGGTCGAATGATGCCACGAGACGCTGCTCGCAGAATCTATTGCGCGCCAGGCTTGCGCCACGAGCGAGGGGATAATGGTAATAGTGCAGCGGCCACTCGTCGGCCTTCTTCGGCCAGAAGATTGTAAGTGGAGCATGCATTTCTCTGCAAGCTCGAGTGATTAGCCGGGGTGGAAGAGCAAGGTTGCCGTGACGTACCGTGTCCATGAAGTCCATTTGGATCCCAATTTCGCTCATGTACTTGCGTATATGCGGCGGTGGCAAGGCCATCTTGGCACCCGTGCCTAGCAGCAGGATTTCTGCAAGAAAGTACATGAGAGACCGGTCCGCGGCGGGAGGGAGCACCGAACGAGACTCACCAGGCTTGGGCACCACGGTTTCGAACACCTCAAAGTGCTCTTTCCCCCAGCCATTCCAGAGGTTCTGCGGCACGTCCCACAGATAGACCTTGCCCTCTAAGAAGATGCATGCAGAGGGCAGGATGAGTCCGGTGCCTAGCAGGATGCCAGACGGTGTGATCGAGGTAACTTGTACGGGTGGGGGGATACCGTCGGCAAGGATGTTGGTGAAGTGGGTCGGTGTTCGCGAGTTATCGCGGCGGAGCGCGGTACTGCTGAATGCGCGCCGGGCAGGGTGCACCAGAGCTCGGTGCGCGAGGCAGAGAAACGACATGACGGTACGGAGAGTCGGAGACAGCGCGCAAATGGGCCGCCACGGTGTGCTCGCGGGTCTTCCACTGGCCCGGGCATAATCAGACCCTTTTCTGCTTAACTTCTTCCTACTTCCTCGCGCTTTTCTCAAATCAGCGCAAACCAGTTTCTCATGTCCTATTCGGCTATCTGGAAAGAGCTACTATCACTGAATATGGGATTCAAATTTGCCCTTGTATCTCGTCTCGAGTCTTTCAGTTGCCTATCTCAAGCTCATCTGCATCATTGTCATCAAGACGGGACTGGCTCGCTGCTCTCGAAACAAGGGACTATTGGGTAGAGTCTCAATATAATCTCTATGCAATATCCTTATATCGAAAGCTTGCCTCCTGTCAGAGCTAAACAAAGATATTCATTCTTACCTGCCACGCACACCTTCGAATTTGCGTATGGTATCCTGGCTATGCTCGCATCAAGCTAATTACCAGTATATATCGCACATGCTTTGGCGAATGTCTTGGTGATATAGTGGCCTTCTACGCCTGCGCTCGATCCATCTGTTGTATACCTTGAGTTGCTCAAGCAAATGGTGGCATACCTCATCCCTCAACAATATCGATAGGCAAGTACTTCCACACCTTCAACAGCGCTTTACCCAGGCCTCGGGTCCAAATCTGGGATATCTTCTGCACACTTCGCCCAGGAACCCGTAGACCGCCTAATTCGCAGGCTGTGCTCAGCCAAAGAGTTTGTTTCGCGAGGCCGTGAATTACTTGTCTCGGCCAGGCCGGCTATAACAATCCTCTCATTCCCAATCAAAAAAATACGCCATGATTGACGGCCGTAACTAAGCCTCAATTCCTGCTTCTCACACATACAGCCGAGATAGGCTGGCATGCATCCCATGCGCTGGACGTATGTGGCGACTTCAATCCCATCGTCGACCATTGGTGGCGTTTGAGGCTTCTTGCTTGCAAGCCATTATTCCCGCATTCGCGTGATTATTTGAGGGTGCATTCCGAGACCGAATACCATTGATCTTTTGATATGTCAAGTAGCTGTGCAGGTCTCGTGTGTCGCTAGAATGCGGTGCATTACCGCTGAATATCGGAGAGCAAATGCAAGTTACGGGCCGCAAGCAGTCGGATAATGTCGGCCAGAGTGAGTCGGGAAATATGAGTGTTGCGGTTAGTTCCCGGAATGCGGCGCAGTAGGCAGCTGGCTCTAACAGGCTCTAACTACTGTCAAGTTCTACAGCATAATTCCCTCAGTCACTGGCGCATCAACCTGCGGAGGTGACTGTAGGTGACTGTATATCGCATCAAATGCGCTGATTCCCCCCTATGTCCCGCGTGCGAAATGGAGGAGGAAACCGTCATCCATTTCCTCCTGTTATGTCCTGCGCTAGAGAGACACAGGCGCCAGCTCCACTACGAGCTGAAACACGACGCTAAGTCCCTAGCAGTCCTACTGAACAGACCCGATGCAATGAAACCTCTGTTTAGATACATCCACCGCACAAAGCGCTTCCATGAAACCTTCGGAGGGTTGGAGCTACCGGGCGGGGACGACGAGAAGAAGAAGGGAAAGGGGCAAGGTGGAGGGGAGAGCATCCGCAAGGGGCGGTGAGACAAGGGCCCACGCGCCGAACACAAGCGCATAACGCAAGCATCAATCGCGGGTACACCCCGCCGGAAGCCCCACTCGCGAGCACGCCCCACCACACCATCGAACCCACGACATCACCTTCAACATATCATATTCACCCGGGTCGACGGCCGTAAAACGATCCCCACACGATACATTACGCACTTATAATTTCGGCCGCGCCTGAGAGTTAATGGATTGTCGGGAAACGACACCAATTAGTCCCTAGCCCTAGCGGGCGACAGGACGGATGTTAGAATCGGACGAAGCGAGGGCGAAAAGAAGGGTCATATTCGCAGCACATTGTCTACCATAGAGCTACGCTCCAGCAGACAATAAACACGGATTAAAATTTAAAAAAAAATTTAAAAAAAAGGTGACTGTATCGGAAAATATCGTGCCGGCGGCGGGTGGCGGAAGATGGTTCATGCGTTCACGAGTGTCGATCACGGAGCAGATCAATTAGCGCAGCACGCCGCTCCGAGGAGCCATGTGTTGAGATCCGCAAGCACTGGCAAGTCCTCCTACAGTCTACTGGCATAGATATCGATACAGTACCAGTCTGAGGATACAGCGGCTGCGGTGGCTAGATGCTGTCATGGGGCTGATGCGTGCTGTAAGTGGCTGCATTCGAAGCCAAGCGGCTTTGGAAGTTCGCAGGACGAAAAGGCGGCTTTGTGGCGAGCAGCAGCTGCTTGATCATGCATCGATTATATTATGAACGAACCATCTTTCCAATGAAAATAACGCCCAACAGCTCACGCGTTTATCGAAAGCTCCGAGGTGGCCGAATAACGTCGATCTTGCAGATTCAGGACCAAGATCGATTGAGATGCAAACAGGGGGTGGCAATCGCGCAGCAACGTTATTGAGGCCGACCTATGGGCGCGCGTCAAGTGATCTCACGATGGCCTTTCGTCACTTTGTATAAATAGGCAGTGCTTCTCCTCTAAAGCGCTCCCAACCCCTCTCCCAACCTCCTCTCTCACTATGTCAGCAAACGGACACCAAGACTCTGACCGAAAAGTCCGCGCCCCTTCGGCTAGTGGTTCTCACTCCTCGCACGGGGATAACGTTGTCGACCACCACGCACCCAACGGTCAGCGCGTTAGAAGCCTACCAATCATTATCGGACTGATTTTCCCTGGCGGCAGTAACAGATGAGGCCCCGGCGACAAGGAGGACACCTGGCGCCCCCCATTTGATCAATGTCCAGCCTCTCAAGCGAAGCGAGATGCAGGTAAGGACATCCGAGTCGCTGCTTTGAAGTTCGCCGTATCTCACAACTGTTGTAGCCCTCATATGCGCAGGATCTTGGAACTGGTGAGGTATGAAAACATTGCAGACTGTATTCGACCCGATTCTAACGCCGATTTTGTCAGGTCACCCATGGTCTTTACGGTTCTATGTTGCAGGCTCTGGGCACCTGCATCGGGACGTGCGGTGCCATCCCATGCTGCCCGTGCCCCAACCCTTTCCGGAACGTCCAGCAAGGCTCGGTCGGCCTTGTCACTCGCTTCGGACAGTTCTACAAGTCTGTCGACCCAGGTCTTGTCCAGGTCAACGTCTGCACAGAAGGCCTGAAGACCGTGGATGTCAAGATTCAGATTTCTCCTATTGGTCGTCAATCCGTCATCACCAGGGACAACGTAAATGTCGAAATGTATGTCGGTTCCGCGCAAAGACATCTGCCATTGGCTAACCCTATACCAGCGACTCCGTCATCTACTTCCAGATCACGAACCCTTACCGTGCAGCTTTCGGCATCACTGATCTGCGCCAAGCTCTCATTGAACGTGCTCAGGTAATTATCGATGCTCTACAAAATAAGCAGATTTATTCATATATCCCCTAGACGACCCTGCGTCACGTAGTCGGCGCACGCGCCGTACAGAGCGTAGTTACGGACCGCGAAGCCATCGCATTCGAAATCGCAGAGATCGTCGGCGATACAGCCGAGAAATGGGGCGTGGCCATCGAAGGTACGCATCGGTTCCCGCCCCGTGAAATACCCTAACGACGCCCTCCAGGCATCCTCATCAAGGACATCATCTTCAGCCCCGAGGTGTCCGCCTCGCTCTCCTCCGCCGCGCAGCAGAAGCGCATCGGCGAGTCCAAGGTCATCGCCGCGCGCGCGGAGGTCGACTCCGCGAAGCTCATGCGGCAGGCGGCGGACATCCTCGCGTCGCCCGCGGCGATGCAGATCCGGCAGCTCGAGGCGCTGCAGCAGATGGCGAAGAGCGCGAACAGCAAGGTCGTGTTCGTGCCGATGCAGCTGCAGACGGACGTGTACGGGTCCATGGGCGGGAACGGCGCGTCGGGCTCGGGGGCGGGGGCGGTGCAGAGCGAGAGCGGGGAGGGCCTCAATGCGGCGGGGAGGGCTGGCCTCCTCGCGAGCATCTCTGATGTATGAGGGATGCGCTTTCCCTTTGGTTTTGACTCGCTAACACCACATGCTGACACGATTACCCTGATGCGCTGACGCCTTGCTTACGCCCTTATCTTACCCCTTTGTTTTGAATACCTTACCCCTCATCGCCTTTCTTATTGTAGCGGTGACTGCATGTATATTAGCAATATTTCTGTAGCATCTTGAATAGCCATATTATCTGGATCTTTCCTTTCCTGTCATACAGAAGTCGCGAACACTGCGCTGGGGAATGACTCAGGGGCCTACACGTCCCGATAAGGTTCCCAACATGAGGTTGACGGCCTCTCAGATTCCTGAGCTCCTCTACTGACCTCACTCACTTCATGCTTCACACCCCCTAATGGATCCTGACCACCGCGAAAGCTGGTCCCCAGCGACCCTCGACTCCCCGCGCCCGGGGAGCATTTATCATGCGACGAGCACGATCGACGACCTCACAGCCGCCCTGACCAACTACACGCACGCGCCGGAGCCCGCCCCGCTCGCCTGCTGCTGCGGGAGGGACGACTGCGAGCACACGCGGAACTGGCAGGCGTTCAAGACGAAGCTGGAGGGCCGCCTGATACTGAGTGCCGGTGAGCCGTGATGGTCGCTGCGTCGGAGAAGTTTGTGCTGACGCGATCAGAGGTGGGGCAGGCGCTGCTGCAGAAGTACGAGGCGGACATCAGGCGGGCAGAGGCAAGTCTTGCGGGGCCACGAAGTACCTGTGCTTATCTTGCGCTAGCCCGCGCATCGCAGGAGCCGCTCGCAGGACACGATCCACGAAGCTGACGCCCCTGAAGACGGACACGCTTCAATTGGCGAGTCCAGGATCCACGAGCTGGAGCAGGCCAACGCCGCCTTAGAGAAGGTGAGCCGTCTGGTATCTCGTGCTTGCCGAAGTGCTTATCGCCCCCAGCGCCTCGCCCAAGCGCTCCTGGCGAACGAAGTCTCCGACTCCACACACAAGACTGCGTTGCGCGACCTGGAGGAGGCGCAGGCGTCTGTGGCGCGCCTGTCTGCGCACCACGCACGCACCATCGGGCTGGACACGCGCCTCATGGCTGCGATGCGCGAGAAGGACGACATGCAGCAGGAGCGCGACTCCGAGACGCAGCGTGCACGGATCGCGGAGAGCCGGATCGCGGCGCTGAAGGAGCGCACCAGTGCGTCGCCCCGTCTTTCTTGCGTGTTTGAAAACTCAGCTTGTTAGCCAAATTGCAGATCGAGGTTCGCCGTCTCCAGCAGGATCTGGAGCAGCGGCGGCAGCACAGGCTGGAGCTGTCTGAGGAGATACTGCAAGATGCGCGGTCGCGTCTGCAGACGCTTCAGGAATATGTGAGCCGCCCACCGCCCTGCGCACGCTGAAATTAATCTTGGAATTTGCAGCAATTGGGCAGGGACACTCTGGCGGAAGAGAATGAAGTGACGAAAGTGCTCGAATCGCTGGTGGCAGACAACGAGAACTTGAAGCACGATAACGCAGAGCTGCAAAATTTGCTCTCGGACGCACGCGAAGATCTGCGTGCGCTGCAAGAGGAGGTTGGGGAGCACCGTGCTGGACACGGCCCAGGCTATGGAGGTGCGCTACTTGACTGTGTGGCAGGACGATGTCGCTAACGCCCCTATCTAGGTGACGCGCACCTTTTCTCGCCCTCGTCCCTCAAGGACGAATCTGTGAGTATTCTGAAGACTCGACTCCCATAGCCCCGCTAAATGACCGTCTAGGTGGCACGTTCTCGAAGACGCCCGGCCAGCGCGGAGCCAAGAACCCGCCGTTCTTTTGTAGGTGCCTTTGTAGGTGTTTTCTATGTCACCATTTTGTCTTGCTCGCTGACTGGACAAACAGGAGCCCATTACACCGGAGCCAGAGATCGACAAGCGGCCATTGTCGCCTCCAGATTCCCTTGCGCCTCCCTCGAAATTCGCTCCATTTGGCCGCCATAAGTCGCGGTACTCGTCATCGCATGTCAGTATGGAGTTGGACATAGACACGGGGCGTGACAATGGCCCTGCCTCGCCGTCGCCGCGGATTGGGACGCCCCACAGATCGCTCATGCTGTTGAGCCAATCGCGGGGTGTGCAGACGGATGAATGGCACGGCGTTCTCGCGCCATCCCCTATCCCGCACTCCTATGGGGATTATCTTTCGAGCTCTTCGCCAGCTGATGGACGGTCAGAGGCTTCGTCACTACTGGACACTAATGCGTCCCACATATCAATTCTCCTGGATCGCATCACGGCGCTGTTAACGCGTCTCACCCAGGCGGATCCTTTAACTCTCACCAACCGCCTGAAGCGCCAGAATCTCAAAGGCGCTGATGTTGGGCATCTTTCGCGCTCGACCATATCAAGCATCGTATCCGATGTCACTCAGCTTCGTTCTCAGTTCAGGGCGATTCTGGAGGATGACAAAATTTCTGTCACCTGCACGCGCAAGGACTTGCGGGGGTTGTTCAAAGTCTTCAGGGAGTTCTTTAACGAAATGGCCCAAATTCGGACGACGCTCAATGATATCATCATTGATCCGTCGATTGCTGGGAAAATCAGCGAGATGGCGCTGGATCCTGGAGGGGCTGCAGAGAGGGAGCGTCAAGCGGCCAAAGGGCCCTCTTGGATGGCGCCATTGACCAAGTTGTTCGGAGCACCCAGTCCTTCGGAAAGCCCTCCGCCTTCTCGGGAAGTTGCCTCATCAACTCTGCGCCCGCCTATCAGGGGGTTCGATAGACAACCTTCGCGAAGGGTGCCCAAGCTCGGTGCAGCTCTTGCTGCGTCGACTACGACGACAGTCAATGTAGAATTCTCCGGGGGTGGCGTCGGGAGAGCGATGGCGAGAACAGCGTCGGACACGCCTTCTACCAGCAGTACTAGCGTTCCATCTGTTGCCCCCTCACCCGCTCCACAAGTCCATGGGTCCCTCATGAACATCTTCGCCGGAGCACCACAGCCCTCTGATCCATGGGTTGTCCTTTCCTCTCACTCGCACAGAGGGACCTCGTATCGAGAGACTGGCGTTGGCGGCGGCGCTGCAACCATTGGTAGATCAGGAATGCCCAATGCACGGAATACCGCAGGCATGTCGCAGAATGTAGACGCTGTCATTGACTCGCGCGGTCAGGACGACGAAAACGATACTGTGGCACCTCTGCTGCAGCGTACCCTCCGCCGGAGAGGCTTGTCGGATTCTTCAATCCACTCTAGCTTCATGGCGCATTCCGAGGATAGCACCTCTCCTCACGACGCGCCTACTACGGGACTGTGGCCGCAGAGAAGCGGTGTGTTTCGCAGTATAAGCCGAACGGTTCAGCAAGGCCTCCGCTACGCAGCCTCAGGGGTTCCTCAAACAACCGAGAATACAGGCGACACTGCGCCACCGCCCGCCGTTGATCCTCCCAGCTCGCCGCCCCGCGCCATACCTTCACGCAAGCAATCAGAGCCGGCTGAGCAAGATTCTTCCTCTGCGCCTATTGGGACCCGCCCGCGGAAATCGCTGATTCCTGGGCTGAGCTCCTGGGCGGTAGATCCCACTCTGAGCTCGTCGTTCTTCTCGCCGCGAGATGAGCATATGCAGCGAGTTCGAGAGACACACGGCCGAGATTTCTGATTATCTTATTCCTCCTTGTTTGCATGTCGCTTTCTTCATGTTATGTATCTACGCACAGTTATACCCCTCATGCTATGTCCGCACGAATTTTACCACAAGTACCCTACTATTCTCGATAACCGACTGCCTAGAGTTTTTATTCATCATGCCGGCTTGCCAGTCAATCTAGCGTAGGACCTTGTTAGGACCGAATACTTGGCAAATGTATCGCCTCGCCATCGAATCCTCCTCGATTGGTCAGTCATCTTCAGCAGTGTGTAGCAGCAACTACCCTGATGACGTGAGAGGCACCTGTGCATAGCATCGATGGAATTTATGGGACGTTGAGCCCATCCATTGGGCTGATAACTTGGAAGAAGTCAGTTGCTGTTTACGTAAAAGGCTCAATTCCGGAAGCGTAATCATAATGCACAGCCTCCCACTTTGCATCTTCATGCCCATCCATGATCCCTCTACAGGTTCTCACTTCCAACGGAAGTGAACCAAGAACTTCCAGAGAACGTGAAAATATTGCGTGTCGTCACTTTCCGCCATCTGAGCTCGGCGTCACCTCATCGTTCCTCCCATCACCTAATGTTACAAGTGTTCCTATGCCCTGAAGTTCCACAGGGCGAGAACGTATGTATCTTTCCACTTCGGTTCGGTTCGATTCTTCAACGCAAACCCATCGATGTTGCGATGTTTCGCACATATCAAAAGCTCCTAATCTCGCCAGGTCTTGGTTGAGACTGGAGCGCTTCTAAACTGGCTCTCATAAACTGGTTTCCTATGTCCTTCTCTCAAAATTTTAGCTTCCACTTATTGACGAATTCGGTATCGGGAGGATATGAGGACCGTCACGGGGTCTATGTTCTTTCTGCTAGGTCTCTCCTTGCAAGCTATTGAACCATCGGCATCGCGGCCATTTTGCACAGCCTAGGATCTGGATTCAGCATTACCTTGGCACTATCAATCAAGTACTGCGTTACCCCTTAAATTTCAGGCCTCGAGGTCTCATGACCCAGGCACTCAGAGCCTTAGAGTTTCATGTTCCATGATTCCGCCGCTCAGCTTGCAGTTATATGCAGTGTTTTCTAGACACGGCGCTCTCAGCCGAGGCACACCGTATACCTTGCGATGAACTTCATCAGCAAATTGTCCGCAATCACCCCAGTTCCTATTCTCTCTGTCGCTTGGACGTCATTCAGCCTCATTTGGGACGCCATATACAGCGCCAAAACCTGCAAGCAGCAACTTCGGATCCTCGCAGAGTCGATTGCGCATTTGCTGTACATTGTGAATGGAGAATACGCTGTCGGAAGTCTCAAAGAAGCTGATACGTTCGAAATTCTCGGTCAATTGAATGAGTGAGTGGTTTCTGATCCTTCTGACTTTTGTAACTCATAGCGTTGCTTTAGGTTACTATATGACATCTGCCGATTCGTGCAAAACCAGGGCACAATCCCATTCCTGAAGCTCCTTTTTGACAAGGACGACACGGTTCTGCAAATCGCTCTCTATCAGCGTAAAATTGAGAGTTATGTTTCTGCATTCCAGGTCAGTCCTATCCCGCCAATTAGTGTGTCGGGGATTTTTCAATGGCTAAATCATGGCAATCATGGCAGATATCAATGCTCTTAGACATTCCTGCATGGCAAGGAAGAGCTTGCGCGGCTCGGGACTTCGATAAGAAAGCACTTCGCACGCAATTAGATGAAATGCATACAGATTACGAGCAACTTGCGCAATTACTTGGTACGAACCGTGCATATTGACTCTGATCTAGACGAATTTCATTAATTGTAAGACTAGGTGTCAGTCAGCATAATATGGTGGCCATGATGGTTTCCATTCAGCGCCGCATGGAAACTATGACTTGGAAGCATTCAGAGAAGGATTTTCTAGCTTGCGCCATGAGCTACTTGACTGTGACGTCAGGTCGGATTATCCAGCCACAAACCTGGATGATAACGGCGTATGAGGTTGAATTCGAACATGAAATGGGCTTTGGTAGATTGTCGGTATTTCCTTTCATTCGGTTTCTAAGGATACTGTATCTTACCCGGTGGCACGAAACCAGCGCGAAAATCTTTAAAGGTACTTGGAACAAAACCACAGTTGCATTAAGGGTGTTTGGGACGGGAATCAACTCAAAGGTATGTATTTTTTCTATATCTCCTGTAATGCAGAGTTTAGTTATTTTTTCTAGGCCGTTGAGAGGGAGATCAAGGTAGGAATCCAATGCGCGTATCAAAGCATCCGAGCAGATGATGGAATCCATTAGAATTGGCTGAGAATTCACCACCCCAACGTGCTTCGTGAGCGTTCTTGCTGTTTCCCGCAAATAGTCCATTGAATCGCGTCAGAGTTCCTTGGGGCAAACGTTCTGGACGAAAATCCATTCATTGTGATGCCATACATGAAAAACGGAAACGCTCGAAATTACCTGACATCCCACCAGGACTGCGACAGAAATAAATTAGTATGTTGAAATTTCGTCATGATAAACATGGAAGACATTAAGCTAGTTGCTGATTATTTTAGCTCCACGGTGCTTCTCTGGGACTTGTATATCTACACGAGCGGGAAGTCATACATGGTGATATCAAGGCGGCGAGTCACTTAACTTGCCCGTAATTGTCCCCGCCTTACTTTAATATAGGCGAACATCTTGATAGATGACACCGGAAACGCCGTGTTGTCTGATTTTGCTATGTCTAGTGTCAGGTCTGACATGAGTCGTCACTCTACACAGAACGAGGCCGCGGCGATTGGCCTTGTAGGAAGCCGTAATTGGATGGCCCCCGAAATACTAACCGGATCTTCATTGACCTTCGCTAGTGACATGTATTCCTTTGGAATGACTATATACGAGGTGAGTTCGTTGAAAACCAAGTTCGCTGGTTCGTGCTGATGAAATCTTAGATTTTTGCGGAGGATATCCCCCTAGGTCACATCGAAGATTGTGCTCTACACACTCTCGTCGTTCAACAGAATTTGAGACCTGAGCGGCCTGGTTCCCAGCTACTTCTCGACAGTACATGGTTCTTAGCCAACGGATGTTGGTTGGAGTCCCCGTTTCATCGGCCGATTGCGCGCGAAGTTTGCGCGATACTCGGAGACATAGTGAAATCAAATATAACAAGTAAAAGCAACCCTCGGCGGTCGCTTCCTCCTACTCCCAACCAGATCACAGCGGCATATTACCCCGAAAAAATGAATCCATCGATAGTGCCAGCCAGCCCTCACCAGGCCCCGAGGGCGACTCAAGACGGTTCAAGAAACATTATTAGCAACGAGCAAATGCAAAGCCTTCTGGGGGATGCAATTTTGACGGAAGAGACGTGCGTACTTCCCTTCAACACTTTGATGCGATTGCTAATAAATAAGTTTATAGGTATATATGCGAGGTAACCAAGACAAAGGCATCATTTATCGAGCCTCTGTTACATGCGCCAACGAAATCGGGACTCAGCGAAGTTAATCAGCTCCACCAAGACTTGACCGCGCCTAGTGCGACTGTCTTCCTACTAATGGATCTGGGGTCGGAGGATGCTAGCATATCATCTAAGGATCTCCCAGTTGACCTGCGCATCTGCTTGGAGAAGTTTGAAACCATACTGGATGGCCATGCAGAACTATGTAGCGATCTTCGTAAATGTGGTCAAGGGCAACCACCGTTTGCATTCTCTCCACTCAACGTCTACAATCACCACGTCAGAGCCTTTCTATTTTTGACCCGGGAAGTGAAGCCTGACGCTTCCCATAGGCGCATATATTTCAGAAATATGCTACATACACCCGTCATTTGCAGGGTGCGCTCAAGCAAGCCAACAAGACTGCGTCGCGGAAACAATCCAACCAGGAGGATGCTATCAAGTGGACTAAAGTATACGCCGCTGTGAAAAGGCTTGAAAGAAACGCTTCTGCTAACGGTGAAACGGGCTTTGCAGCTAGCCTATCGAGACCTTATCAACGACTATTGAGATATCCGCTCTTCCTTCAAAATCTACTGGATAGATCAGATTGTCCCATCTCCACGGCTAGCGCTACGCTACAGATCATTGCCAATATCAAAGACATGCTGCGTAGCATCGAGGGTGAGAGTGTGGAGGATCAAGAGAGGGACCAGACATGGGATGCATACGCTCGCATCGAAGGATTGGATAGAGAGCGGGATCTGGCCGCACCCGCACCATCCAGGGTGCTTGTCGCAGAGCGAATGCTTGACGCTTCTTCACAAGCCTCCTTCTCTTCTTCGAAAAAGGAACTATGGCTGGTGGAGTTCAACGATGTGGTCCTTAGGTGTCAGCGTATTGGTCTCACGTGTGTGCCCCAGGCAGCGGCCAGGGATAGCCCAAATGTTGCCACAACTACTCAGATCGCCCGCACCAAACCTCGAAACCTTTACAAGCTTGTCAAGGTCTGTTCTATGCCTTGCTTTTCTTGTTAATCTACCTTTCTAACAGTTATTGCGGGTTTGCCTAGGTCGAACGCTGGGTAACGGGGAATAACAGTATACGGTTGAAGGATCTACTTTCTTGGATGGGTACGTATTTGAGCTTTCGCACCGTTCATGAAATCTGATAACCTCTACTCAGCATCATTTCCCAGCTCGGATCGCCGCAGATAATAGTAGCTCGCGCAAAGATATGACCATAATCTGATCGCATGTGGTGTTGCAACAATTCATGACGTCATCTCGAGTCATAAGATTTCAGCATGCTTTCATGGACGTTCAGAGCAGTGTTGGCATATATATAACCCCGCCCTCAATTTTTAGCCGTTGACTAGTGCGCCAGCTTGGATAACATGTGTACTAATTTGTTCGAACGATTTCTTCTATTCATATGCATGTAATACAATTAAGACCATTTAGCGGTATGTAAAAAAATCGCACATTTCGACGGCCTATTATCTCTAGCAGACGGGAGACCCCCATTTTATCAAGAGTGTAATTCCAGTGCAACTTGAACATGGACGCGTTTAACGCTATGTACGAGAAAAGCTTCCATCTTTCCTTTTCGGGTTCTCAAAAAACTTCCTTCTCCTCCCCAAGACCAGGAGTCCCAACTTCAAGAGGGAACACCATGAAGGCCCAAACCTCCTCGATCCTGCCGGCGCAGGTATCTGGGTTTACTGTGCTTCCGATCATCTACCCTTCGCTTCCCTCTTCCTCGTCTTCCGCGTCCACTTCTGCAACGCATATCTTATATGCACGGGCACACACCGGGCCGTCTAAACCCTCCAAACGGGGCCCAGGGCTGAAAGGCAAAGAACGCGAGTTTCCAGGGGGCCGCACGATATTTGTGGTCAATGTACCACCCGACGCGACCGAGCGAGAGTTGATCTTGCTATTCAAATACGCGGGGACCGTAGAACGGGTGGTATTCAGCGGGGAATTCGATGGGACCGACGATATATTCGACTCAGATTCAGATTCAGATGCAGAGGAGGACGCAGCAGAGATGGAGATAGATGAGGAGCAGCCGCGCAAAAAGAGAAAGATCAACAGAGACGATCGAAATGCTCCGCCTAAGGTCACCCCTCTACCTCAACCCACACCATCTCTACGAACGCTACGTCGCACTGGCGGATCTGCACACATTGTCTTCTTAGATCCGTCTTCTCTCGATCGCGCCATTGCCATCCCTGCTAAACCTCGTCCCTGGCCGACCGCTTCGACTTCCTCTGCGGGTGCCACGAAATCAAAAACGAGTGTATCGGAGGCAACTGCTGACGCCGATGCATCACCTTGTGGTCTTTCACACTATCTTGCGCAACATGCCGCTCTCCGGCCACCCCTCGATGCGGTGCGAGAGCATGCGGATACGTACATGGCATTGTTCGAGCACAATCTTGCGCTTTCCAAGCATGCGCAGGGCAAATATAAGAAGGGCGAAGCAATTGTCGACGAGGATGGCTTCACGTTGGTCACCAGGGGAGGGGCATATGGAAAGACCCTCGGAGGTGGTGTGGGTGTCGCAAGCAAAAAGTTCGACCCGACGAGAAGTGGTGGAGGGAATCGCGGGCGGAAAAAGAAAGAAGGCAAAGAAAAGGAGGAGTTCTATGCCTTCCAGAAAGCCGAGAAGCAGCGGAAGGGTGCGTCTTTCAAGTTATATGCCGATGCGTCTGGCTTCGTCTCGCATTTATTGCACAAACTAATACATGGCTCTAATAGCAATTATGGATCTGAAAAAGAATTGGGAAGCGGACAAAATTAAGGTGGAAAAGCTTAAAGAGTCTCGACGGTTTAGGCCCTATTGAGAGGACCATCCGTCTAGGCAGCACGTATTGTTTCATTGCGGGTGCGTATATACGCTTTATACATTACTTTCTGGCAGCCCGGATTATGGATCCATCATCGTGGCCTGAAGCACTTTAGGGGAGGGGAGGAAGAAAGATTTGTGAATAACCCTAACCCTATGTGGGCGCTCCATTGGTGTCCAGACGCGTGAACGCGTGATCTCATCAGATTTGACCGCACATTGACCTCACAGGTGACGTTTCGCGTTCAACTCTCTTGCACATAAACATGGGGCCTCAGATCGTATAAAAGCACCTCTCCGATGCTTTCATCCTTTCGTTCTTCGCTCACCTCCCTCTCTAAGAACATCAGCCATAACACAATCAGAATGTCTTCTACGTCAGGAAGCAAATTTACTGTCAACAACCTGTTCAATGTCGATGGGTGGGCCGCAGTTGTCTCTGGTGGTGGCACAGGTGAATCAGGTGTACTAGTACCCTTCAGCAGGATGCTGACCAATGCATGACTAGGGATTGGACTCATGATAGCCCAAGCCCTGGCGAACAACGGCGCACGAGTATATATCACCTCTCGTCGCGTCGAGTCACTGCAAAATGCAGTATCTAAACACGGCGGTTCCAACCTCGCACATGCCAACGGTGCACTCATTCCCTTGGCATGTGACATCACCGACAAACAGTCCATCAAATCACTTGTGGAGGAGATCTCGAAGAAAGAGGATCATATCGATTTGCTTGTAAACAATGCCGGGATCAGCGAAGGCACCAGCGAAGTGGAGAAGGGCGACGAAAGTGCAGAGGAGCTCGCGAAAGAACTATTTGACGAGGACTTCGCATCCTGGGAGAATGTGTATCGAACCAATGTCATCGGGTCCGTCATCCATCACAGAATTTTTCGCGTATATACGCGTTACTTATTGACTTCGTCGTATGCAGATACTTCTTCATGACCGCTGGCTTCATTCCTCTTCTGTCCAAGGCTTCGGCGAAAAAGCCTGGGTACACATCCAGTGTCATAAATATCAGTTCCATGTCCGGTATCACGCGAACATCGCAACATCATTTCAAGTACAATGTCTCCAAGGGGGCGGCGATCCACCTTAACACGCTTCTCGCCCAAGAGTTGCGGAGACCGGGTGTGAAGGTTCGAGTCAACAGCATCGCGCCAGGCATCTTCCCCTCAGAGATGACGAGTAAGTGTCTCCTTCTGACTTTATTATCGACACCTGCTGACAAACTGTTCTCAACAGCGGACGGCTCGGACGAACAAAACAAGTCATCTATCCCTGTTGACGACAGCTATGGTGAGAAGAAGGGCATCCCTGCTGGGCGTCCGGGCGCCGAAGAAGATATGGCGCAGGCGGTGCTAGCACTAGCGTGCAACCAATACGCCTATGGGCAGACTGTGGTCTTCGATGGTGGCTATTTGCTGGAACATCCGTGATACGGCAGTATATGCGGGAGCGATATACATTGGAGAAGACTTGTACGATAGTTGACGAAACAAAGGTCATAAATGAGATGGATGTGGTTCATTGGCACACTCAAACCATTCTTCAAACAGCTTGGGAGGCTATGTCATCACTTAATTGTGAGCATTATCCGGATGTCCATAACATTAGCCCAAAATCGCACGGATTGCCACGACATTCATGAATGCTATGCGCACCTCTGAACCACTAAAGCTTCATCGCAGTGCGAGGCAATGTTCCTACAAACGATGCGATGCACAGCATCGGGCGGTTGGCTTAATATCTTAGTGGACTGGGGGCGAATGGCTTCCAATTATTATACAAAATCGATTCACACCAAATACATTTCCGCTTGCAATCGTCTAGTATTCAAATTGAAGCGTCATAGCCAGGGGGGCCATCCGCGGGAGGAGCTAAGGCTTGGCTAGAGCCAGTTGGCACTGTGGTGGGAGAGGTGTATACGGCTATGGGCGGGGGAGATGAGTGGGGTTGTTATGAAGCAGCAAGGGAGAAACATACGTAGACCATCCTCTTCCTCCTCCTCCGCTTTCTGGCGCTTCATGTATATCGCACGCTCCCTTGTCTTCTCAACAACACCGACAAATT